>JASIRB010003850.1:0-14848 GCA_030323885.1 Branchipolynoe longqiensis
TGACGTATTGACACAATGGATTCTGTAACGTAACTGTTTATTGGAACCATACCTGGTGACGTCACTCATCGTGACCCGGTCTGACCTTTGACCCGAGATCAATACATTACATCTTCCCTTCAATATAAGTAAAATGACAATGCAAACTTAACTACTTAATCCGCTATGCTTAATTGACTATTTCCATATTCTTTCTCTTTATACAATCAAAAGCATATTATGCACTCCAGCCTTTACATCATATCGTATCTATTCCATACCTACCATTTATATTCACAACAACAATTAAACAATCATGTGATATGCCCCGTGTGAAATGTTATATTCCATCATGTGATATTACGTTACTTCCCGATTACGTCAATCTATCGATCCGTCGGAACAGTGTAATACTCTTCCTATTTACCTGTCGTAGATATGTTTTACGATATCATCTCAACATTGTTGTTTGCTTATTATCTATACTTACTTAAGAAGATTGTTTTATTTTTCGATTAGACGTCTGTCCTGATGAACATCCGTGCATGAGCGCTGTTAACGAACGCCTATTCTTACTGCCTTTTATTGTTTATGTTCTTTGTATGACCTCTCGGCGCCGCGTGACGTCATCGTGTGCCTGTTTGCGTAATTGTCTCTTTTTATATATATATTTATGAACGTGACCCTTCCTTGTTTGACCTACTGTACGTAATCTTATGTGGCATTCATGTTAAACGTTTCGGAGGCTTACTAACTCTACCGTATCTTGTGGTGTAAGGTGAGTTTGTCGTGGGTGACAGGATCTTTTCTGCTATTTTATCATTTACAATTTGATGAGGACATTTGAAAATGAATTTTCTGTTTCTTCTTATAAGATTATCTTTGTTATTACGTATTGTGTAATCTCTTCTTCTTGTGCCACCTGTATCTGTTATGTGACCCAGCTCCCACTCATTATTATAATTTCTATATCTAATTTTGTCTCCCACTTGTAAAGATGAATGTTCTCTGCCTGCGTGGTTGTCAAAGTATTGTTTTTGGATCAGTTGCCTACGTTCTAATTGTCTTGACATGGACGGTTTTATTGTGGATTTTAGTCGGTCATTCAATACTGGTAATCGTGATCTTAAACGTCTCGACATGAGCATCTGAGCTGGTGATGCATTGACGCCTTCCAACGGGGTGTTTCTGTAGTTGAGCATGGCTATGTTCACATCAGTCTTATCTTTATTACATTTTTTTATCATGTTTTTGAAAGTTTGGATCGAACGTTCAGCCTGTCCATTACTTTGTGGGTGCATTGGATTAGTGAAGACTCGTTCAAACCCATAGTACATGGCAAATTCACAAAATTCCCTGCTCGAAAATTGAGGACCGTTGTCCGACACTACATATCGTGGTATGCCATGTCTACTAAATATCTGCTTCATAACATTAATAACAGCCTTACTGGTAGTTTTTAATAACTCAACAATTTCGGGGAATTTTGAGTAATAATCAACAACTACTATGTAATCCTTATCCCCAACATGAAACAAGTCAACTCCAACTTTATTATACGGTATATTGGGTATTTCATGGCCGATTAATGGTTCTTTACCTGGCATATTGCGACACTCTTGGCAGATATTACATCGGGATACCGTCTCTTCTAATGCGCCCATCAGTCCTGGCCAGAACACCGTGTCCCTCGCTAACTGTTTGCTTTTTATAACACCTAAATGAGCTTCATGCAACTTTTTTAACATGTCTGTCCGCATCGACTTAGGGATAATTATTTGTGAACATCTTAACAGTATCCCTTCAGAAATGGTGATCTCGTCCTTAAATCTAAAAAACATTTGAACATCCGGGTCGAGGGATTTCCCCTCATTAGGCCAACCATGTATTGACAAGTTAACAATTTTTTGTAGTGTTGGATCCAACACTGTCTCCTGTTTAACGGCCTGGACCATGTCTGGATCAATCCCAATGGAAGCTATTGACATGTTCCGATCGTATAGGTCGTCAGGGGTCACACTTGTAGTGTGGGCTCTCGATAGGGTATCTGCAAAGAATAATTCAGTACCTCTTAAATATTGTACCTCAATATTGTAATTCTGCAATCTCATACGCATTCGTTGCATTCTTGCCGAGAGGGAATGCACCGGTTTCGACATTATGGCCACTAAAGGTTTATGATCTGTGATTACTGTGATTTCGTTTCCATAAATATAATCGTGAAATTTATTGCACCCGAAACAAATGGCTAATAATTCTTTTTCTATGACCGCATAATTGATTTGGGTTTCATTTAGTTCTTTGGATGCCATAGCTACTGGTAATTTATCCTGGAACAAGGTGGCACCCAATCCAAATTTGGACGCGTCTACCTGCAGAACAATACGTTCCCTGCTACTGAAAAATCTCAACACTGGGGCGGTTGTTAACAAATATTTCAAATGTTCTAACGCTAATGCTTGTTCTGACTCCCAATGCCAAGCTATATCTTTTTTCAATACTTGTCTCAACGGTTTAGTTATATGCGCCATGTTGGGGATAAATTTGTGTACATAACCCATCATCCCTAAGAAACGTTGTAACGCGGGTTTGTCTGTCGGGCTGGGCATGTCGACGATTGCTTGTATCCTGTCAGCATTGGGCTGGATACCTTCTGACGTGATAACATGTCCGACATAATTTACATTTGTTTTACATATCTTCGACTTCTTCGGGTTCAGTTTCAGGTTTACTTGAACAGCTCGCTTCAAAACAGCTTCTAAACATGAGTTATGCTCATCAATTGTCGACCCATGTACCAAGATATCATCTGTGATAACCTGTACGCCTGGGAGATCCATTAGAATCATATTCATTTCCTGTATGAATATATCTCCCGCTGTTTTGATGCCGAACGGGAGTCAAGTAAACCTGAACCTGCCCCACGGGGTATTGAATGTGCATAATTTTGAACTAGCAGTGTCGAGCTCGATCTGCCAGTATCCGCTATTTGCGTCTAGCACCGAAAAATATTTGGCACCGTGCAATGTCGCTACCACCTCTTCGACAGTCTTTACAGGGTATGGGCCTCGTAGAATGGCATTATTTAATCTTGTAGGATCTATGCATATGCGTAATTTCCCTGGTTTCCGGACTATTGTCACAGAACTTACCCAAGGGGTAGGCTCGTCCTGTTTTATGATAACCCCTAGGTCTAACATTCTTTTTAGTTCCTTTTTGACATCGTCGACAATTGCTAGTGGCACTCGACGTGGAGGGTCGATTACAGGGCATATGTTCTTATCAACGTAAATCTTAGCATTAACTTTGATGAGGCCTAGACCCTGAAAAACTGTTGAGTATTGTCTTACCAGTCGATGTGCTATCGCATCACTCTCTACGGCGTCCAAGACATCCAAGCGCGCCAACAAGCCTAATTGGACACAGGATTGTTTTCCCAGAATTGCGCACCCGGCGTCCGTAACTTGAAATTTGACGCAGTGACCCTCGACATTAAGGGACACCTCCCCATGTGGGCGAATTTTATGCCCACCATACGTCACTAACTGGCAGACTGATGGAATCATACACGCTTTACGCATTTTATGGTACATGTCTAGTGGTAAAATATTAGCTTCTGAGCCAGTATCCAACTTAAAGCGGATATCTAGGCCATCCACACAAAATACAGTGTACCATAAGTCTTTGTTGTCCTTGTCACTAGTACACAAAGTCCCTACAAATAAGTCGCCAGTTACATCATTATTGTGAATGTTCTGTTCTTGGTGCGCGATGTCGTCCTCGGTGACATCAATCTCGTAGACAGCAACATTCCTACCTGGAGCTTGTTGTAATCGGCACATTTTTACGAAATGTCCAATCTTTCGACACCCTAAACACTCTTTTCCTCTCGCTGGACATGTTCCTGTTGCATGTGTAAAACCGCACTGGTTGCACTTGTTACCCGTTCGTCGACTCGCTTGTTGTTGTCGATATCGACCAGCTGATCGCCGTATCCAAGGAGACGACCCTGCCGCAGGCCGTTGTCTGTTCGTGTATCCTGTTTGCACCGCATCGACTTGGTGTACGTCCCTTTGTTTTACCTGGGCGGACTTGATCTCGCTAAGTCGACATAACTGTATACATTCTTCCAGCTTCAGATCGGGCATTGGTAACAACTTGTTCCGTACCACATCATCTGTTATACCGCATACAATTCTGTCACATAGCAACGAAGATTCCAATTGTTCATAGCAGCAATACTGCACTCGGTGTTTAAGTTCTCTGATAAACGAATCCATGCTCTGTTCCCCCTGATTAAACGAGTTGAACTCGTAACGAATGACTGTCAAATTTGTTTTACCTTCGCAATAACGTGCAAACGCGTCTACCAATGGTCCTATCTTGTCTTTGTCTGTGCCTTCCAGTGTGAACGTCCGATAAACCTTTTGGGCTTCCACCCCCGCGACGTGCAGAAATACGCAGCACTGAATACATTCTGTTTTTGTCGATACTCCAGCAGCTACAGCATATATCTCGTACGCCTGTAACCAGCACCTCCAATTGATCGCCATTTTCTCGTCCAAGTTGAGATATCCTGGCGGTTTCAGCCCGTGAAGCGCCATGATTCGACCTTAATATCTGACACCATGTAATGACGTATTGACACAATGGATTCTGTAATGTAACTGTTTATTGGAACCATACCTGGTGACGTCACTCATCGTGACCCGGTCTGACCTTTGACCCGAGATCAATACATTACAGGTGTGGGTGGGTGGCAAGCTGGGAATACACGATATCCTATAGATATTCTGAGACATGCATGTATGTATCCACTGAGTTGGGTTGGATTATATTTAATAATAACCCATCCTCATGCCAGCCCATCTGATTGGGTTGGTTCTTGCTAAAGATAATTAGTCATAATTAGGTTCAGGCACATGCAGTATTTTGTTTATGTCTCAACTTTGTCAGCCATAAGTGTTGAGAAGAGTACCCCTGAGCCCCCACCCCCTGAGAGTACCCTCCCTTTGTTATATGAGGTGATTATCTGTTGTATCACCCGGTACTTCAGACTTGCCACTCAAGCTGACGTCAGCAGTTGACATGAATGTGTCAACACAGGCTGGATGGATGGAGTACAGTGATGAGATTAGAAAAAGTCGAGAGTTACACTTTGGAACACTTAAGATGTTTATTAGGTATTGTTTTACTCGAGGATATCAATACCGTAAAAAGGGCTAGGAAGACTTATTGGTTAAACTAAACCTCCGGTAATAAACCTACACTCATTAGTTTCGATGGAAATCTAATATATTTATTATCTGTATTGCAGATTGAATTACTCGTTACAAGGTAATATTTATTATATGCATTGCAGATTGAATTACTTGTTACAAGGTAATCTCGGTATTCATTCTAAATCATGATTCCATGGATATTAAAAATAGCTGAGCAAGGTAAAAATAGATGTGAATAATACCCCAGTCACACTATGCTTGTGACCACTTAGCAATGACAAAAATGGGTGGTTGCAAAGTGGTCCTCCATGGTCACCTACTTCCAGGTGACCATTTGTCGCAAGGAGGTTGCAGCTGATGCACCAAAAACCCACCAAAAACACTGACCATAATGGTCAGTGACCATTTTCATAGCTCAGCGACCAGTCCGCTTACTGGTCACAAAGTGGTCACAAGCTGTAGTGTGACTGGGGCTTTAAAACATAGCATCTGGAATAGAATTGGAACATTAGGCAAATGAAAACGGGCGTTCAATAGATATATATGCAAACTCAAACCAGATGGCATTATAAACACAAAAGTGATTTCAATGCATTGTCGTTACGGCGATTGTCCGGACAAACCAAATTTACACAAAGTGATATCTCAAGTCATTTTCAGGCTATCAAGTGATGTGGCCCTAACAAAAGACTATCCAATGAATAAACCACATTTGGAGAAAAGAAAAAAAGTTTTGGTTAAGTACAAGTTTATTCCTGGTAAATTAAATGCCCTTACCAATCGGTAGCAATGTATACCAGCATTATTTTTCCAAAAGCATACAATATACATGTATTTCAAATTGAGCCATCTCGGATTTTATCAAGCAGACTGAAAATAACTGAAGAGTATCACATAGCGGGGTGGGAGGGCATTGGAACATCACGGAAGCAATGCCTACAGAACTATCAGCTATGTGTGGGGGCAGGTAGCCCCAGGGGGCAGGCAGGGATTGCCGTCTATCTAATATTGCCAACTGTACAGGGAAGGGGGAAAAGGCAAGGTCTATTGAACAACTGAAGGTGCATGGGTATGGGTGTGGGTGTGGGTGGCGGGGGGAAGAGGAATCCCAGGATATTCAAAATGAAAATGCCAGAGTTAGTGGAATGACCATGGTTGCACTTGCTGTAAATGTGTACATGTTTTCGGTGCGTTTCATTTCTTTTTTTGGTCGGGGGGTTTTGGCGGTATTTCTTTTGGAGTTTGAGATTTTTGGATGTCGCACTTACAAGGCTTAATTCCCTATATCCACTAATTTCCCCCCTGACGATGCCAATCTCCATGCACTACACATAGTGTATAGAGTGGAAGAAGCAGAATTAGTGGAACTGAAGTATACCATACACCAGTCGGTATGTAACTTATTTCATAGATTACCTGCTAGTAGTAATAGTCTAGTGCTTATTTAATGTACTAAACCCTATGGGGTGGGAGTTTGGGATATGGCAGCCAATCAGCATCGAGTATTGTGGTCACATAACCATCCAGGCTGGGTCGTTGGGTGGGAGGGTGTTTTGTCTCAGACAATAGGAAGGCTGGATTTAATTAATTTATGCAAATGTATGTATCTAGGTCACTCATATGCCCAAATAAGGCTAGTTGAAACTAGGTCAAGTGTGTGTGTGGGTGGGGGGTGACCTATTTAATTTCATTACGAGTGCCATTTGGCTCTTAATGCTTGGGTCTATGGCTATGGTACCCCTGGATTTGCAAACTATGAGGCAAGAAAGTTGTGGTTTTAGAGAAAATTGCGGCAAATGGTGTGTGTGTGTGTGTGCGCCCCCCCACAAAAGGGGTGTGGCCTATTTTTGATTGACAGCAGGCTTCAGCCAATGAGCGTCGAGTATTTGGCTGATTGACAGTTGTCGGCGGCCATTTTGTAAACAAAGGTGTGCATTTTGTAAACATTGGCATGTGCTTTTGGGGGGGTAGTGGGGGTTTTGTAAACAAAGGCTGATATTTTGTAAACATTGGCATGTGCTTTAGGGGGGGCTTTGTAACCATAGGCCACGTGCGTTTGTGATTTTTTAATTTTTGGTGGGCAATTTGGCCGAAGGCCACGTGCTGTCGAGGGATTTTTGTAAACAGAAGCGTGCCATTTTCGTATTATGATTGACAGTTTGGTTTCTGCGAATGGTCGTTGAGTATTTGGATTTTGCGTATTTTGCTAGCGAATGCTCGTTGAATGTTTTGGATTTTTTTATTTTGGCGGGTGATTTAGCCCGAAGGCCACGTGGTTGCTTATCTAAAAGAGTTCAGAAATCGGAAATGTATGGCATCCGGTGTTCATTTATAACAAAATTGTATTTGTTGATGACATAATGCAAACCGAAACTGAAACAGGTGTTTTTTTTGGTGGTTATTGCTACACTAAAATAGTTGAGAAACTGGAAATGTATGGCATCCGGTGATGATTTGTAATTTTGTTATATTTGTTGCTGATCTAATGCACTGATGCATGCTGACTTCATTTAGACTTTTAAAAGAAATAACACAAGAAGACAGAATTACACAATATTGTTTTTTTATTCAAACGACAAGTTTCAATGACATTCATCAGAATCAGAAGATTCAGCTTTTGTTGCAATACAATTTAATTCACACATAGTAGATAATTTTTTACGATTGGCAATTGTACTTGCAGCAGTGGTTACATATGCAGAAGAAGTTGCCATATTTTTTTGTTGTTTTTTGTTGTTTTTTGGTCCATTAGTTGATTAAGCAGGGGAAATTTCAGTCATAGATGACTGGTCTTCCTCATTCCACTGCTGGTCGATAGAAAGCCCGAGCCTACACTTTTACCGACCCAAGGGATTTTTAACCTCCCACACCACATAGACATGGTATGAGAGCAACCGCCTTTGATGACGCTGTAAGTTATACACAGCGGTGGAAATCCAAATTGGCAGAGCTGGGGGCATGGGGAATCGAACCGCCGACCCTCAGATTAGGAGTCAGACCTAGAAAAAAGTCAGACACTCTAACCACTCCGCCACAGAGAACTCTCGTTACCAATGCAGATATATTAGTAAATTGTTGTAAGATATCAGCATTCATTTCTGTCGAAAAGCGACGTAATTGTTGATCATAGAAATCTGCTTTGTATAATTCAATTGGAACCATAATGTTCTTGGTTTGCTTAGACCAATTCTGAAATATTTTGTTATTAGTTTCAGAATCAGAGTCTAAATCAGTTTCATCAAAATGCACAAATGACTTCTTCTTTTTTTTTTTTCTTTGTTGCAGCTGAATTTGTTTGTCGTATTTTTTCAGCAGATAACCCGAGTAAAATGGTATGGGGTTTATTCCACCACATAGTTCACAGTTTTTCAAGTCTTTTTCGTATTGTATAATCGCTTTCGTTTCAACATATATTTTGGTTTTTGCTGTTGGCAATGCATTTTTGTGCAATGTTAGTACTTGCAATAGTTGATCAGGTTGTGTATTACTATCAAGTCATTTAATAGCGGCTTTTGAGTCATTTTGCACATAGTTTATTTTGGATTGCCTCTCTGACATGTTTCTGGAATAAAGTGTATACAGTGAACCCCACAAGTTGAAGTCGTTATGTGTTGTAACGGTTTTTTGTTATACAACCATTTGTATTTTGATTGTCGTAAAAAAGCATTGAAAAGTTTATGGTCTTTTAAAGGTGGTAAGCCATAAGGATCAAAGTAATAGACTCGTTTAATACACGTGACATAAAATACAATCCAATGTGTTCCAGGGTTTTTGGCTAAATCAGTATTAGCGACGAAACAATTGTTTGCCTCAGGATTTACAGGTATGCAGTCCTCAGGAAAGACGCCAGAAACTTGTTTTTGCAATGGGGCGTTTGGTTCAAAAGCCTTGCGATGGTTGACGCATTCATTTAGCTCAAGTGGTAATCTGTGATGGGTTGCCTGTCTTGAGTTAGGTAGAGTGTGTTGTCATAAACCAGGTAGTCGACCAGACTTGTTGAAGCGGTTAATCCATTATTGAAAGTGATTTCTTCATGCAGTTGACCATTCTTAAGTAAGTTTGTTCGACACATATTGTTCGATCTGTCTGGAGTTAGATCGAATATGAATAGTAGTAACCTCCAGCAAATGCTTTATAAATGCTACAGTTTCCATCACAATTAATTTGACCCAACTTTCTGTAAAGCGCATCATATTCACGAGCATATATATTTTGTTGGAAATCTGGTTTAAATGCATCTGATGAAAATTTGTGTTCGTTCATGATTAATTGAAGACTTGTGATGGACTTGTTTTCAAAATTGAAAGGATTTTTGTTGGCTTTGCCAATAAATGCATCATTGTCTACAAAAACAATAATGGCCTGTGTTGGAAGTTGACCACTATTTGATAAAACATATTGTGATATTACTGGATGCCCGGCCACGTTTTGGACACCAGATGATACCATCAGACTCTCCCCTTCATGTCACCTGTGATGCTATTATTCAAACCCAGATTACTAACACATTAACCATTCTAAAGAAGAAAGGAAGACAAGGACAAAGATAGACAGTGAGGATGTTGTGCTTTATTGGCAACAACTCCTGCTCACCTATCAGTGACCTATCACCCTCACCCCTCCTGTAGTGTCCACACAGCAACTCATTGGTCTCTATAGTTAATCTCAAAATCAGTGCCTACAGCCCATGGAACCAGAGCCCCATTTTTTGCACACACTCAATTGGAATAGGTGAATTTTGCTAGCATCAGACAGAGTGTCTGGGGTCCTGCTCAAGAATAGGTCTGTCTCATTCAAGAGGCAGGAGAAGAGTGCTGATGTCCAGTGTGACTGGAGCATCGGTCTGTTTTTCATTAATAATTAATCTTATGCTGCTAGTGTGAACAAAGGCCTGGGAAGGAGAGCGCGACTGGCCGCCCCACAGCCCGCCAATCAAAACACCCCCCACAGCCTGGGAGGGTGGCACCACCCCATCGGGGTGGTGGTGACTCATCCCAGCTGCAGGCAGTGCCTCATGCATATGTTGATTAGGCTGGTGTGCTGGGCCATTTGGCACCCTGGTGACAGATAGTTGCAAACAGTTACAAATATATATCGATATCAAAATGTCCTTTTTTTCCAATTGCATTCTTTATGAATACATAGAGGAACATTTCTTCAACCTTGAACTGCTTCTGATATACCACATCTCTTCATTAATCTTAGGCCTCATGCATGCACATATATTTCACATAGTCTATATCATGTCATAATGTGAGTGGGACATCATTGCTCATTAGATTACATAATCCCATACCTATTCTTTCGCTCAAGAATAATCCTGCTCTCTGCCAATATATAAATCTAAACCGAAAATCCGTATATTTTTACAATATGTTTTGTTGTGATTTCCAGTGGGAATAACATGGTTGATAGTTTCTGTGCGTTGCATTGGATACACAAATGGTGTGCCCGATACGGCCTTTTCATGAACAAGTGCAACTTCTGCAGACAGCACAACTTGTCAAACTCTTAATGAAGCATCTTTTATCAATGGAATGAATTCATGGCCTTCTTCACTCATTAGGCAAAAAGCGGTGGAACTTCGCATTGGCCTAAAGTGAATGTCTGTGCTTGATGGAAGTAGTTTGTTTTGGTGTGCTGTGACAATATGTAATGGAATGACCATGGTAATTGGCCCATCTACAGCACGCTTTTGACAATCAGTAAATCCATGGTTTGTACCATCCCTTGCTTCAAAGTGTCCACTTGTGTCAGCATGCCACATTTCATTGTACATCCAACATTTGTTGTCTGCTTTTGAACGATTCAGTAGATTTTCGATGTAGGCTCTGTATGGATGGTTGTCATGGTTTCCAAATATTTTTCGATCATTGATATATACTTGAATATCTTTAAACATGGAAGCACCAAAATTATTTACTGGGGCACAGGCATCAATCAGCCTGCACAACATGAGTTGCATGATTACTTGCTTTCACAATGTCGACTTCTAATTCCAATATGGTTTCCGACAAATCTGTGTATTTGGAAGGTTTACGTACGTGAAATTCGATTTTAGCAATATCTGTTAATGATGTCACCGGTTTAAGTTTGACGTATTCACTGGAAACAACAGAGGTTTGCAAAGGTGTGCGTTCGTGTAAATCCAATTTGTGTACACAACATTCTTCACATTAGTTGGCCATGATGATATGTATATCAAGAAATTGTACACTTCTAGCTAGCGCCTTTTAAGTGTGTTTCCTTCCAAGATGTGTCTCCGTCTGATGTCTTAAAGTGTAATTCACTAATGCGGAGGCATGACTGGCATAATGTGGCTTTATTGGCCCCTTGAGGATCAGAAGAAGGTTACATGTAGGCATAGGTAGGGTACATATCAAATACAGTGTGTATGATGAAGCTACAGGTTTAACATGGTTATATATTACATTGTTATAATGAGCACTGAGGAAGGAGGGTGGGGCAGAGGAGAGGGAGAGGGGCAAGAATGGGGGGCATGCGAGGGGAGGTGGGAGGCAGAGCGCCTGGGGGTCAGTGGTGTAATCAGTCAGTCTTTTTATTTTGCATGTAGTTAGGTCATGCCGGATGCATGGTCTTGGGTCAGTTCAGATCTATGTCAGGCAGGGTAGGGCAGTTCGGTGTGGTGATTTATGGCCGCACTCCCTGACCCCAGAGCCACACCCCCCACCATGCCGCAGGCCATCTCCAGGGGGGCCAGACTCGAACCCTCAACCAATCACTTTGGCGAGGGTTCGTGGGCCAGCCATGATGCGGTCCCGAGGGACGTATGTGTGGACCGCTGACGACGTCCAAGAAACGAGCTCCATGATCTCGGCCAGGGAGGACTCCGCCTGGGCACATATACGAGTCGACACGGAGAGATCTAGTTCATGACTGGCGTTTATTCATCGTCCGTTGTCCCTGGTTACATTCCATACCATGCTGGTTATCTGCGTGTCCCGGTTCGCCTACATACATTACATCCTCCTTTCATTAGTTTTATTGATTTCATTATATTTATTGTTTCATTAGCTTTAAATAATTACATGAACTCTTAAACACCTCCAAACCCTATGAAGAATGCAACGTTGCACTGAGACATGACATATGCGACTCTACACTCATCCCATATGTGAATGAGTATCTTAAATACTATGCATGTCATTCGTATAGATAGTAACATCATTCTCATAAATAGTAACATCAGTCTTATAGATAGTAACATCAGTCTTATAAATAGTAACATCAGTCTTATAAATATTAACGTTTCGACCACTATCGCATATCGATAATTGTATATGTAATGCATTCTCAATAGCCCAATAACCACATCAACTTTTAACAGCGTAACAAATACAGTACCTATTTTGCCATTTCAGTGGAACTGATAACTGCCTAGGTTCTTAAGAATTCACATACTTTATTAAACTTATGTTGTACTCCAACAATTGGCACTTTGGGTGACTGTTGACTTGAATAGTGTGATGTATGAACAACGACTTGATTCACATTTAGGAGTACATAAACATTTGTGACGCCTAGCTGTGAACCATGATACAATAGATCGTACATCATTTCCTGTCCAGTAAATATGGGATGGTTAACAGTGTAGATGTCCCATCTTAACATGTATATAGTCAAATGCTGCCTTGAGTACGCCTATTGCCGTTTTAATGCTCCGGTAGGGGAATGTGTTTCGCATTGCCGACAAATTTTTGGATCGTGATTTTTTCACGATACAACTTTGCATCAAGGTATATGTCTTCATATCACAGAAAGTTATAGCTATTGTATTTAACTTATAACACAGTTAACGGCGTCAGGGTTGAGTCACATGGTGTAAAATTGTCCGATATAATACATGTGAACCGAGGTGAAGTTACTATAATAAATTACAAACTGTCTATATAATGATAAATGTTAAATTATAAAAACCCAAAGGCATATGAGGGATGTGTGAACTTGGTAAACTATTATTCATTAGGTATAGAACTTGTATATTGAATAGTCTTTGAGAGGGAGTGTCACTTCCGAGTTTGACTAAGAACAGTCTTTGGAAGAGTCACCTCACATGCCCCCTCCCCCCCCACATGGTATTGTTATGATCATTGACCACTGCATTGTACTCAAAATCATGTGACCACTGCATTGTACTGTGATTGATGAATAGGATCATGTGACAACGGCCATCTTGAATCTTGAGAACCTATATAAGCAATAAACCAGAGAGTCTCACTCTCTTACTTTTCCTTCTTACCCTGTTTTCCTTTATTACCTGTAGTGTTTTCACTTGACCTGTTCACACCACCCACACCACCAGCCGGCACGTTTACAAAATGGCGACCACGACTTGAGAAACTACCGAGATTGGTTAGTACTGACTATACAGAGTTTGTTGAATAGTTTCGGTATGTTTCAGTAGCATTTTCTTTTTATTTGTTTTATAATACACATTTATATTTCTTTACTTAATTGTTAGCTGACTACTGTTATTTTTGAACGCACGTGGATCATTTGAACGCACGTGGTGTGACTTCAATACACGTGTAGTTTCATTTTTGACATTAGGAGTAGTACTAGAATTATTTAATAGAAACTATATTATATTTGTAGTATTTTTATTTCATTTAATTTGATATGCTATTCTAAATTCTAAATTTCTTGAGGTTGAGAGATTTAAGGACTTGACATAGACTGCGACTGGTGGGTTGGTTGGAGTGGATACGTTGTTTTCTTCTATTTGATTCTCTATTCTTTTTACTTTTTGCAAGGATTAAATTGAAGTAAATTACTTTGTCGACGAATTTCCGACGAAAGTGTCTTTTCTTAAGGGTTACATTAGTCTTGGACGTTGATATTACTGTAATATTACAGTTTTATCGTCTGTCTGAAGCCTCGTGTCGCCGCAAGAATTGTTTTCATTTTCGGACTACTTTCGGTAATTTTCTTTAACCTTGGAGTAATTGGGAGCGTATTAATACATACGGAGAGACTTTTCACTTTTCTACTACGGTACAGGTAAATTCTATCGGTTGGATACAATTCTTTGACTTTGTTTCTACCGCGCTTTACGCAACACACTAAATTTCCCATTGAACCGCTACAAGGAGGATTTCAATAGCGTGAAAAAATACTTAACTTCTGGTAGGTTAACATTTTGTATTGTATTTAAATATATTTAACTTGTGGTAAGTTGATATATTGTGTATTGTATTTGAATACATTTAACTTGTGGTAGGTTGATATATCGTATTTGAATACATTTGACTTGTGGTAGGTTGATATATCGTATTTAAATATATTTGACTTGTGGTGGGTTAATATATTATTAAATATATTGTATTTAAATACACTTGTACTACACAATACACACTACACATTCACAATGCCTAGAACACGATTAAAGGAGGATGCTTTACGTGAACAATTTGGATTGTGGTTACAGAACCAAGTAGATTTGGGAATTTTGAGTGATGATTGTGATAAATTAGAAGCATGGACTAAGTTTATGGCAGATAGCATAGAGAACCTAACTGAAAAAGAATTAAATAAAATGTTAGATGATGATATAATTGAAACTAGTTGTAGTCCTTGGGCTTCACCAGTTACGTTGGTGCCTAAGAAAGATGGTACTATACGTCTCT
>JASIRB010002183.1:0-53215 GCA_030323885.1 Branchipolynoe longqiensis
GAGACACACACACAGCAACGTGTGAGCAACGACCCTCCCGCGCGCGCCGTCTTCCTACCGTTCCCATAACGTTATTCCGGCGCGTCCAACGCATCGCGACGCGCGCCTAACGTCCTTACCCATATATTTGCGCGCGCTGCCGGCCGTTGGGTTGTTTTTGACATGCTTAAAACCTTGGGCGACTACGAGCGCGCGCCGGCGTTTTGCGCCGACCAGCGCGTCCCGACGTTTCACTTTTTATCGCCCAAAATCAACACACGTTCACCGGTCGCCGGCGAGAAGCATCGTAGTGTCGTAACCGCGGCTAAGGTAGCCTCGCACGACTAAATGTGACAAATCGGTATGCACCAATCGGAGTTAGCGCTAACCGCCGACCATAGCCTCGGCTAAGCTACCCTGATTTCAAGTCAGGTTTAACTGCTAGCCGGTGCAGTTAGTGTGAGTGTGTGGGTCTCAATCTATTCAATGCGATCATATTTGACAGAATTAAATACGCAATAAGTGAAATTTTATCAATTTAACCCTATTAATATTTTCCAATCGACGAATGTAAAGTAAACAAATCGCCGCCGTGCAGTGACATCGATATCCATACTGTCCAACGTCAACTAAAAATGGCCGCCGCCGCCGCCGAATCGACGGCAATATATTATGCCCAAATCTATTCAATGCTGTCATAGTAACAGAATTACATACGCAATAAGTGAAATCTTATCAATTTAACCCTAAATTCGAACCAATATTAACGCCCGCGCCGCATTGGTGGTGTTATTCATATTGTCAAATCGAGGGAATTCCCAAATCTATAAATAAACTCATGGTTAGCTATCCACAGTGGCTAAAATATTGGTGCATACCGATTCACACATTTCTCCAACCCGCCGCTACCCCGAGGTAGCTACCCTTGGCTAGTTCCTTAGCTCCGGCTAAGCCTATCAGCGATTGGTGCATACGGCCCCAGGTCTCTTCAAGCCAGGTAACAATTTAGTGAAGGTGAATATTCTGGCTTTGACTTGCCTCCTTCACATAGTTGGCACTGCTACAGCGAACCCAGTCCTTAGAAAGTCTACTTCAACGGAATGATCTGACAGCGGTAATAGTTATGGAGTTGTGTTTTGTTGGATTATAATAGTGTTCTGTATTGGGCGCAAAGTGTAGGAAAAAGAGGGAAGAGAAACATAAGCTTACCAATTTAATTCCAGAATCTCCACTCTCTGAGGCATCACATAACCAGGTGACCTGCCCCCTGACCAACCAGATCGCAGGTCGTTGGTTGTTTGAGTTGTTTGTCCTGGAAGCATATATGGTCATATCAGGATGGGTACCCACTTGTGAGAGTGCACACTCATAGTGGCTTTATACTGCCTGGCTCACTGGGAGACCAGGCCGCCAGCACCATGACCTGATATGCCACACAGTCACATTATCCTGACACTGAGCCAACTAGTTCTTGCTCTATACCAATAATGCCAAGCGCCTGGCTAGGAAGCGACAAGTATCAATTTGTAAGTCATCGGTTTGACTCGACCAGGGTTCGAACCCGTGGATTCGAATCCTATGATATACCACCACGGGAGACGAAATCTTAACTCATTCAACAATCCCGTCTGGTAGCCAGTCGCAGTGGGCGGGAGGCGGTCGATCCACCCAGGGGCCACCTCTGGTTAGCCTGTTGCCGCCTGTTGCCGCATGTTGCCGCCTGTTGCCACATAAGCGCAACAGTGGTCAGAACAGTCTGTCTAACAGGAAATCTAGAGCAGCTCACCCCAATATTCTAAAACATATTGTGATCCCTGACCGTAAATATGACTGAATTACCTTTAAAAATCCTCTTTAACCATGTAGGCATTCCTGAATCTACACCACTCTAATATATGACGAGGATAATCGTAAATATGATTGAATTATATTCTCTTTAAAAATCCTCTTTAACCGTGTAGGCATTCCTGAATCTACACCACTCTAATATATGATGAGGATAAGCGTAAATATGATTGAATTATATTTTCTTTAAAAATCCTCTTTAACCATGTAGGCATTCCTGAATCTACACCACTCTAATATATGATGAGGATAAGCGTAAATATGATTGAATTATATTTTCTTTAAAAATCCTCTTTAAGCATGTAGGCATTCCTGAATCTACAGCACTCTAATATATGACGAGGATAAGCGAGAATTAGATAACCATAATAGTCAGCTTGACCACTCCAATTTTAATTCAGCTCTAAATGACGCATAGAGGAAGCATTATAACCTAACTATTATGACTTATATTCGAAAAGGATTCACGTGAAGAAGATACATTGTGTTTGTCATGTCAAAGCAGGATGACCAGAGCATTGGTGCAGCACGAACAAAATAATGCTATTCAACTGAAACATACTGAAAAGGTATTAAATGTCTAAGAAATGATAAGTGTCGAGAAGTTGTCCATCTATCCTCGCAGCAGTTGACCTGCTGGAGCCAATCCCCTGGGTTTTGTTGGGTAGTTATTATTGAGGCTGTGTTTATACTGTCCATAGCATATAAGCCTGGGTATTCAGGCTTCTTTTCAATGCTGGCCAGCTGTAGGGTTGGTGTTATCGTATCACACAGTAGCTGCTGATAAGGTATTTGATTGCCTGCATTTCAGTAGCAGATAGATAGGTGGTTGGTCTGGTTAGTAGTCTATGTTATTTTCTTTGGATTTTCTTGGCATATATGTGTTTTATTTGTTCTATTATTAATACTAGACTAGCCTACTCCTATGTACATATCATAGGCTTGTACGTACCTGTGTGGTGTGCTATCTGGCTACTTTTGGCATGGTTACCTTCCATTGGGCGTCCCGCTGGTGGGCCATGACATATCACATGCCCCTTTGCGGTGCAGTGCAGAAGGCCCACAGTAGCGACCCTGGGTATTGGGTGTGTATGGAGGGGGGTGTGGTCTTGACCATTGCTGGCGGCCCCTGGTGGCGACCCCTGGTGGCGACCCCTAGTGGCGACCCCTAGTGGCGACCCGTGGGCTGGTATTCCTGAGGGACATCCTGTGTCTGCTGAGGCCTGGAGGTTAAACACCTAGTAGCGAATCCTTGTGGCGACCCCTGGCGGCAACCCCTAGTGACAACTCCTCGTGGCGACCCCTCGTGGCAACCACAAATGGTGACACATGGTGGCGATGTCTGGCTGTCGGCGACCCCTGGTGACAACCCCTGATACCGATCCCTGGCGGTTACCACTGGTGACGTGACCTGCTAGAGTGCCTGGTGGCGACGCCTGGCGGCGATCCTGACGGCGACCTCTGGTGGCGACCACTGGCGGTGACATCTGGCGGCGACCCCTAGCGGGGATCCCTGGCCGAAGATTCTGGTTTTTGCCCCTTGGAGCCAGCCGACGTGGCATTAGAATAATCGATATAGGAAATAGAACACAGGGCACAGAGAGGTGGACGAGGTGGGGGTGGTGGGGGTGGGGGTGGGAGGTATCACGAGGGCGTTGTGTAGGCGTGGGGGGAGGGTATCAGGAGGGTGATGGGTTGGCGTGGACGGGCCTGGGGATAAGGGTTACACTAGCTAGAACGATTGGTTCATGTCGTGTTGTAGGTTATGGAAATGGTTGTGGGGGGCCGGGAGGGGGGGATCAGGTCAGGATAGCACCCAATGTGGGCCGGATAGGACATGCCTCGTATGACGATAGGTGATCAGTTGATTAGGTGATTCATTCGTGGTTGGTGATTTATATCCCAGCAACCTTTGAGGTCCGATTTGGGACAACGAAATGCAGCTGGAGCGGCGGCTTTATAGTGGCAGCACACTGCTGTACCATGCCATGTCCCGATATCCCAATCAGCCACACTGTGTAATGGCCATCAGGTTACATGCAAATAAGTAATTATGTGATAATCGGGTGTTGTCTTATATTGATTTCCTTTGTTCGGTTTCGTATTTGTGTTTTTTTTTTTAATGTTCTCATTCGGTGGGACAGAGGCAGTCGAGCAGCCTGGTTGGAAATTAGGTCTGCATTGAAGCGGGCACCTATAAACTACCATGACGGTCCTGCCATGTCCATTGCCCCACACCTTATAAGTATATAATAGTCTGAGTAAATAAGAGAGTGAATTTCAAATAATCATCAGATTTGGCTCTGATGCAACTTAAGAGAACCTGTTACAGCAGAGACCTATGGTGTCAGAGTATTGGCACTGTAATTCCGCATGCTTTCCCTTCAAATATAACCAAAGTTACTGTTTAACATAAAAGTTACTTTAAGGTAAGATTGTGAGAATCAACCCAATATATCTATCTCAGAAAAATGTAAAAAACCATCAGACTAAGCACCGTTCAAGCCAGGCCATGAGTCGATATATAATCACATCTATGTGTGTGGGACAGACGCCTCGTCTCTATACGATGTGGACAGCAAGAACCCGGCATTGTAGGTCTTATGCAATCGGCCCAATTAATGCAAGGACTAATGTGGAAACCCCCCACCACCCACACCCACCACCACACACACACACCCGCCCACCCACACTCACACACTCACACACCCACATAGACACCATCCAACACTCTCACACTCACACCCCAACGCCACGGAGACACACACCCGCCCACACCCACAGACCCGCCCGCCCACCATGCCATACTCACACACCCATCCACACACACTCACGCACCCACCCACACATCCACCCTCCTAGCAGTCTACCTGGATACAGCCACACGAAATGCGCTGCATGTTCGGAAGTCAATGCACATGGTCTACCAACTTCAATTGGAACAGTACGGGCACACTGTATCTGGCCATTGCGGTGGGTAGAAAAGGGCGTGGAGAGTGATATGGGGATATATTGTGGAGAGTGAGAGGGGTGGTATTGTAAAATGAGAGGAGGGGTGTATTGTGGAAAGTCAGAACGGATGCATTGTGAACATTGCGATGGGTTATATTGTGGAGAGTGACTGCAGGGGGGATTGTCATTGGTGAGAGAGGGTGTGTTAATGAGAGTGATAGGGGATGTATTGTGGAGACTGAGAGGGGATGTTGTGTGGAGAGTGAGATGGATTATATTGTGGAGAGTGAATGGGAGGTGTATTGTGGTTGGTGAGAGGGTGTGTTATGGAGAGTGAGAGAGGGTGTGTTATGGAGAGTGAGACGGGATATATTGTGGAGAGTGAGGGGATGTAATGTGGAGAGTGAGAGGGGATGTATTGAGGAGAGTGAGAGTGAGGGTGTATTGTGGAGAGTGAGATGGGGATTACTGTGGAGAGTGAGGGGATGTAACGTGGAGAGTAACAGTGTGTGTGTAATATGGAGAGTGAGAGGTGATGTATTTTGAAGAGTGAGAGTAAGGGTGGATTGTGGTGAGTGAGGGGGATCATTGTGGAGAGTGAGAGGGGATGGCTTGTGGAGAGTGAAAGTGAGCGTGTAATGTGGTGAGAAGTTCGAGGTAGGGATGGGCCGCAGGCGGCGGAAGGAATAAACAAGTCATGACGTCTACAGTCATACGTAACTAACACTGGCTAACTCCTGTTTCTGCATCAATGTGCAACAAACCTCTTCACCGCGTCTAAGTGAACCTTCCCTGTGCCCTTACGGTTATCCACCCAATTGTGTGAAAACTATGTTCATTGTGCATTGTGGTGATACTCGTAATTATAACACTCTTGATACATATACATCATATCAGTTTGCAAATGATTATCTGAAGACTTCTGCCCTCGTGTATAATTGTGTGTATTTTCGTAAGATTCTCCACGTATCTACTCAAATTCAATAGTAACAGTATGTAATTGTGCGGATTTTCGTGGGAGTATCCATGTGTCAACTAAAATCGATTGGCAATAAGAGTATCCATGTATCTAACATCAAGTAGTGACATGATTCGATCACTGATTTTTCGGCCCTGAATCAGGATTTGTTTTAATGTACATGGATATATTGAACTTAGAGAAACAGCTAATATAACACGATCATTGATTTCCCTAACCCTTGATACTTGATTACTTGTCGCTTCCTAGCCAGCTGCTCGGCATTAAAAGGATTTCACATTCTGCCGTGAAAGCAAAATGCATCTAACAATGATTTAATCACTTTTTCAGCAGCAAATAAAACTTCCCTGATAAACACCTATGTTGATTCTTGCAAACTCATGTTGCTTATGAATGAGGCTCCTCACCTCACACCTGATGCTCAGATGGTAATGGATCACCAGCTCCATGCGTGTGTGGGTGTGGGGAAGGGGGGTGGAGTGGACGGGGACGGAGATGGAGGATGGGGGAGCGGGGAGGAGTGGAGAGGTGGGCAGTACCCAGTGCGCTGAATGAGGATGTGAGGTCCAGTTTCTCCTTGCCACCAGCTCATATATACAGTGAAATCCCATTATGACTCGCCCCGATTTAATTTGAATTCTGATATAACGCGATGATTCATTCGACACCAAATTATTTAACCCCAATTTAGTGCGAACCCATTGTTTTCGAGATGAGATTTTATGGACACCAATGATCGAGCTATAATGGAGTTTCCCTGTACTATGATTTGCAGACCTCGAGACATTTTAGTTTATGAAACCACCCAGCAGCTTCTCCATAAGCTGCGGGCCTATTGGCCTACGGTGGCGCCACCACCGTCAGTTCTTGGTACTTCCTCGCACGCAAGGACTAAATGAGTCTGCTCTAAAAAGTATATATATATATATATATTCCTATGCAGAAAAGACTACATATTCGGAGTTTTGTGCTAAAAAAGCTATCAACATTCTGCAGAGAAGTCATCTTGGTGGGATACTGGTGCCTCGTACTTTGTCCTAAGGAGTAACTATCTTCTTTTTTAAAGGGGCGGAATTAGGGGATGGCAATGGGAAGGATTCGCGGAAATCGGAATAGTTTGCATGTCTGTTCACGTCGAACCAGTTCTGGGTAGTAATACAACATTCTGCTCAAGGGGGAACCTCCCCCTGAATGTATTGGGTGTCAGTCCCCGCTGACACTCAAACACATTTGACTAAGTTGCATTGATCTTTTGGCCCTGTGCCAACGGTTCTACACTGCAGACAGTATGCATGACCTTTTTACTAAGGTAAAACAGGAAAACATTTGAGCCTTTTTGAGGGCAGCTGGACTGTACCACCTCATATAGTTTACTAAATAGATCCTATCAATTATTAATAAAACTTTTCTTTTTCTATGGGAATTTGTTTCCCTTGACCACAAATATATGATTGTGAGCTTTCTAATTTAATGAGTGTCTATTGGCACATAATTGATTGTCTGCTTTTACATGTAAAAGCGATGGTTTGAACAAAAAACAAACATTTCTCGCCGTGAATATGGACTATGCTGCCGACACGGCGTAAAGCAACCACCAATCAATCAATCAATCAATCAGTAATACAAAATTAACCAGTAATAAATAATGAAGATGGGTCGGACTTACTAACACAGCCGGACCATTGAGAGAGCATTGCATTGTTGGAAACATATGGAATCATATTGGATTACATTGGAAACATGGGTAATTCAGAGGTAAACAATAATAGTTAGTGGTGACCCCTCCGTGACAAATTGTCATTGGAACCTACCCGCCAGCCCCTCACTGCAACTTTTCATCATTCGGAACCAAGAAATAAACTAGACAACAAATCTTCTTCCACCCACCCTTTTTTTGTTTAGGTAATTCTTCAGTGTTATGTGTGGTCTACTCTAATGTATGGGGCTGAGACATGGACAATCTCTAAGAAAATGTACAAACGTTTAGCAGCATTTGAGATGTGGACTTATCGAAGGATGATGAAAATATCATGGACAAAGAAGATCACCAACAAAGAAGTTCTCAGAAAAATTAAAAATAAGAAAAGCTTGTTTGCCACTATACAGACAAAGAAACTTATTTATTTTGGCCACATCATTCGTCAGAGTTCAATATACCGTACATTGTTGGAAGGGAAGGTGAATGGCAGCAGAGGGAGAGGGAGACCAAGAACATCATGGTTTACAAATATTTCACAGTGGACAGGCTTGAATTATTCACAGTCTATCAGAACAGCACACCATCGGGACAAGTGGAGAACCATTGCATCCAACCCTTGACTAGAGGACGGAACTATTGATTGATTGATTGAATTCATCAGAACATACATTTTGTCAGCGCCGAGGCACTGGTGTTCTGGCCCTTTACATTCCCTTGTAAATAGGTAGATCAGCGAGTAAGAGAAACTTAGAGAAACAGCTAATATAACACAATCATTGATTTCGCTAACCCTTGATACTTGATACTTGTCGCTTCCTAGCCAGGTGCTCGGCATTACTAGGAATTGAGCGAGGACTGCTTAGCTCAGTGTCAGGATAATGTGACTGAGTGGGGATATCAGGTCATGATGCTGATGGCCTGGCCTCCAGTGGGGCAGTACTATAAAGTCGCCATGAGTGTGCACTATCACAAGTCAGTACCCGTCCTGATCTGACCAGAAATGTTGCTAGGACGTAAAACTCCCAACAACCAGCCTGGTCCACACTCTCGGGCATCGAGTCCCATATCGCGCAATAACTGTTGAATGCTGATTCAACAGGCGGGTTGTTTTGGGAATGGGTAGGTCTGCCAAGAGAGACGAGCCCTGTGGTCGAGGAGGGGGGGGGGGCGGAGTGTCCCCCGGGATGTGTGGGTAGGGCGGAAGTAGCAGGATCTGCTCACAGATCAACCGGTTCAATCCCTGAGTGGGAGCTTACGGTTCGGCAGCGGTACACGGAAAGAATTATATAAATATATATATATATATATACTCATATACATATATGATATAGCTATGAATATATTCATACATGTTTTCTTTTTTTTCTTGAAGATTTATACTGCCTATCATGGATGAGTCTGAATAGTCTTGTTTCACCATTAGACAGTTTGTCGATAGAAAGCCTGAGCCTACACATTTACCGACTCAAGGGATTTTTGTAAGCTCCCACCCCACATAGACATGGTATGAGAACAACTGGCCTTTGATGATAGTGTAAGTTACACACAGTGGTGAACATCAAAATTGGCAGAGATGATGGCATTGGGCAATCAAACCACCAACCTTCAGATTAGTAGTCCGACCTAGAAAAAAAGTCAGGCACTCTAACCACTACGCCACAGATAACACCACATGTATATGTGCTTGCAAATGAGTGCATATGTATACACATATAGACACCTATATATAGGCCTAACCATATATGCATATTGATATATGCATATAGACACGAGGTGAGCGTCTGGCTCCCGTTTTGGTAGACCGTGGGGTTCGAACTCACGGGTTCGAACCCTGATCGAATCAAACCAATGACTTAAAAATTGATACTTGTCGCTTCCTATCCTGGAACTCGGCATTATTAGGATAGGGTAAGGACTGGTTGGCTTAGTGTCAGGATAATGTGACTGAATGTAATATCAGGTCAACGTTATTATAATGTTTCGCCGAATAGCAGGTCATCAGACAGTACTAATTAATTGGTGGTTCCTTTACGCCTTGTCGGCTGCAGTAAAGCCAATATTCACGTTGCGGCAAACTGGGCCGTTTTTGTTTTACGCCCTAGCAAAATTTAAGGTTAAATGAAGACGTCGCGCCAAACTTTTTTTTTTTTTCCCCAGCGCGTCGACACACGTTGGCCGCGCGCGCATAACGCGCCGCGCTGACCCCGATCTTTTCCCCCAAAACCGCCGAAAAGTTTGACGTTTCTCGACGCGCAAGATTTTATTTTCTACGCTGACGGGTCGCCGGGAGAAACCTCGTAGTGTGACAGCCCCATTAATAACGGGCTTTGGTAGCAACACATTTTTGACATACATGCCAAACTGTGAGACCAGACTGCCGGCACTATGATCTGATATCCCGCATAGTCACATTATTCTAATACTATGCCAACCAGTCCATATTCTATCCTATTAATGTCGAGCGCCAGGCTAGGTAGTGACAAGTATCAATTTTATAAGTCATTGGTTTGACTCTGCTCGGATTCAAAGTCCCGAACTTCCCCCACGGGAAGTGTGCACTCTACCGGTTAGGCCACTGCGTGTGGTTCCTTTATTTGGTGTTAGGATCATGACGCTTACTGCATAACGCATCAACTCACAAACCAATCTTCAAGGAATAATGAGAAGTGGCGCCTTGAGACCAGACTCAATGGCCGAATGAGTTGAGTGTCCATGTCCTGTTTTGGTAGATCATGGGATTCGAATCCATGGGTTCGAACCCTGTTCGAATCAAAGCAATGACAGAACAAGTGATACCTGTCACTTCCTAGCCCTTCGCTCAGCAGTATTAGGATCAGGCAAGTACTTATTGGCTCAGTGTCAGGATTATTTTGACTGAGTAGCACATCATACCATGTTATATAAATAAATAAATATATAAATATAAAACTATATATAGATGCATATATACCTATAAATTTATATATTTATATATTTATATATATTTATATACATACCGCCTTTCCATAATCATCATATAAGCATAGTATATTCCATAGCTTCAATCGATTAACTTCAAATGTATTATGCATGTAATATTCCGGAATAAAAGTTATTGAATTGAACTGAATCATACGATATATCCCTCTGAGTGAGTGCATGCCAACAGTTAACCAACTTTTCTCTTCAACTTCAATGGCAGCACATCCTAGTAAGTACTCATCTAGAATGGCCAGGTGGTTCCCCCAATCACCGCGCGTCGTTCCCTTCCCCCAAATGCATGCTGGTCCCTCCTGACCGCCATCTGTATGCAGCGGTCACTCCGGCAGCGTTCGTCCCCATAGACCCAGCAGGCCTGAGCAGGATGCATTATGGGTTTACTGTATGGCCGGCCTGTCGTTACAAACTTTCAAAGCCACTGCCTACAGTTAAATACGCATACACATAAATAAATGGGCATACATATTATTATATGAATGCATGAGCTCCTTAATAGCTTGGGAGTGCAGGCCTTCCTCGCCCCCGCATCACAACATATCAGTATCATGGTGAGTCTACTCCTCATACCATGTACCGGTATGTTGGTTGGTTGGTTGTTGGAGTTTTACGTCCTGGCAACATCTAATGTCACATTACGATGGGTACCAACTTGTAAACAGTGTGCACTCATTCCAACTTTATAGTGCTGCCTCTCTGGGAGACTATGCCAACACCACCATGAACTGATATCCCACTTAGTCCCATTATCCTGAAAGTGCACCAAGCTTGTCCTATCCTAATAATGTCGAGCACCTGGCTAGGAAGCGACAAGTATCAATTTGTTTACTCAGTGTCTATATAACTATTTACTATATATTACTGGAAATATAAATGCCCATAACCGTCCGTCTGCAATAATAAAATAGTTACCCCAAAAAAGTGCTTTATGCTAGCAGAATAAAGTTGATATTTCTGAAAAGATCAGTATTATCGCATATAATTGAAAACAGAACGAGACAGTAGTATAAAGTGGGAATTTTAATTCTTTATATCTTAGCTTGTTACATTACTCTTTCATGATGAGATGACCTTAGATATTTCAAGGATTACAGGCACTTAACCCTATCGATACATCATATTAGTTGGGTGGGTGGGACGGCAAATCTGGGCGGCAGAAGTACGTCCTCTCGGTTTGAAAAGTCTGGTCGAAGTGAATATCTCCAGTACCACGTCATCGGCTTTGCCTGGAAATCACTATAGGTGGCGTGTCAATCGGCGGCCATTTTAGTTCTAAAAGTGAATATAGATGTCGCCACGAGTCTGATTTTAATCTAACTGCGTAGTTCAAGAAGTATCATGTAGATGGTGCGTCGATCAGCGGCCAAAGTTATTAGTTCTAAGAATAGAATATAGTCGGCGCCATGGTGCCCTAATCTACTGAGATTCACAGTCTCGTTCATTCAATTACCCATGTTGCGCACATCATGGACAATTGAAAACAGAACGAGACAGTAGTATAAAGTGGCAATTTTAATTCTTTCTATCTTAGCTTGTTGCATTACTCTTTCATGATGAGATGACCTTAGATATTTCAAGGATTACAGGCACTTAACCAAAAAATAGAGCAAGTGTCCTGGGAGCCGATGAAACCGACTGCCTTGGTACATAATCATGCACCGCGTCAGTGGTCCAATGACCCAAGTGTTTGATGTTGCTGATTGAAGATCGTTGCAGAGCACAGGCTTGTGCACCACCTCGTCTCAGACTATGCAGTGTCATTGCCGCTGGGGCCGGATGACCTGCCACGGACAGGGCCAGTCGTATGGTGTCAGGCAACGCGGTTGCACGTAGAGGTGATCCGTTGGTAGTCAGGAAGGCAGGGCCATCGGGGTGAAGTGGTGTCCTGGACACGTAATCCTTCCACGCTTGACGTGGACAGTAGGGCGATCCAGTTATCGCCGCAACGAGAAATGTCTCTTGGAGACGATGACTTGTATTGTTTTTGATTACCGGACTCGGACATTGATGCCCACTGCGGTTAGCCTCAAATGCTTGGCCCGAAGATAGTGGCCAGGGTCAGAGCTGCCAAATTCAGGAAAGGTTAGTCTGTCGGAGAAGTGTGCGATGATAGTAGCTAGCACCAGTAGTATTCCCTTGCCTGGGCTGCCTTATTCCTCCAGGTCCCAATCGCCAGCCCCGCCTTAATGGCATCAAGAAGCCGCTGATGGTGACGTTGTGAGTAACCTGGGGAGAGAAGGCAAAACATTTAAATATCGATCCCAGGTTACTGGTTAGGGGTCAAAGCATTGTCATGTGTCACAATCACCGATTCCAGGCCGGCCTCAGCAACAAGTCTCTGGCTAGACTCCTTGCACGCAAGTCGAAACACCTACGACTTAGAGCATCAGGAGAATGATGTCCTTTCCTGGTTTGTGTCGGACAAGAATGTCGGTACTCCTTCGTGCAGCAAACAGCCAGATCTCCCGGGCACAGGCACAGATGACAGGGTCGCAACCTGCCCCAGAACTGAGCACTTGCTGTGAGGTTGCATTGTCTGTGTTTATTGCGATGGTGTATTTGTGCGCTTGATGTGGAGAGAGATGTTTGAGGGCGACAACCAGATTTATCGCCTCGAGCTGTGGGTTTTTGAGATGGTCTCCAGACAAATTCAGCTTTCGGGTAGGATGTCGCTATACTCGTGACTCTAGAGTGGCTATGTATACTTAAGCCTGTGTCACTTGTTCTGTGAGTACATCAACAGTGTACGGGGAGCCGTTTCCATGCTGGGTCATTAGACATTTTTATGTGATTCTTATCACGCATTGTAGGCCTTTTCGTCGCAGATTGTGATTTGTTAGCTTCTGACATGGTCTGCAAACAAATTTGTGTAGGAAGTTGCCATACTCGTGACTTCAGTGTGGCTATGTATACTTAAGCCTGGGTCACTTGTTCTACGAGTGCATCAACAGCGTGCGGGGACCGGTTATTTCAATGCAATGTCATTATAATGTGGGTTGTCAGCTTTTATCTATCAAGCAATGCCCAAGTGCGCCATGATGATAAGGCTCGGCACCCTATTAAGCTTATGAGATAAAAGAATGCAGAGCCCTTGGTGAATTGACATCTTAGAATGTGATTGAAGAATGCTTTGCGGTTTCATGTCATTACTCAAATCATATGCACTGCCCGACCTCCAGGTCGTGGTGATGTCAGCACTCCCTGAGACTTTGCGTCTGCGACAATGTCTAGACGGTCGCCATCACATCAGCCAGACAAGATCTGGGTGTAGTTTGCATGCACTCTGTGTACTGATAACTTTTGTCTGGTCAAGTGCGAGATATGGGTCAGCATCTGGTTCATGGCACTTATGTACAGGTCAGTGTAATTAACAGGGTGGTGGGTGAACAAAAGGTCTCTGGAATATGTATGGTGCAATAGTTGTTACATTGTTGCATTGTGGAAATCGACAGGGTTGTTATTTTTCGATTACCTTCATTTTTTACCCAAGTTTAATGTGGGTCACCATTCCAATACAATCAAAGCTGTCGGTTGCATGAGAGGTTCGCTGATGTCAGCATTGAGAATTATAATGTAGAGTGTTAGCTTTTGTTACCTGACTTATTGTATTTTTGGTTCTTGATGTTGGTCACCATTTCTGTAATGTCAGCACTGGCGGTTGTATATGCAGTTTCCGTCAAGCATGCTGTCATGGCCATCTCGCCATGGCGTGATGTCAGGACTCTGGCGGTGCGGGGTAGCGGACCTCGATTTTGTCGTTCCGCATTTTTGTGCGGTTCATCGATACATGCATTAATACCAGGTTTGATTTCGTCAATGAGGTTTTTTACTACAGCCAGAGCCACGGTTAATCCTACATCAGCAGGCTTCTTTATCGCGTCGATTTGGCGTGTCAGCTCAGACGACCACCTGCGTAGCGATCCGTCGAGCATGCTGTCATGGCCGCCTCCATGTGTCATGACGTCAGCACTCCAGCGGTGAAGCGCAACGGAGCCGGATTTCCGTCGCTCTGCGTTTTCCTGCAGTTCATGAATATATGCATTAATGCCAAGGTTGACCTCAGCGATGTGGTTCTTTATTGTAGCCAGAGCCACGATTAATCCTACGTCCACAGGGTTCTTTATAGCGTCCACTTTTTGGTGATAGTAGGTTTCAGCCGATTGTACCGTGGAGGAGCGATGGTTTGTAGGTTTAAACGATCGCCTTCATAGCGATCCGTCGAGCATGCTGTCATGGCCGCCTCCAAGTGGCATGACATTAGCACGCCACCGTCTGGGAGAACCTGCGTCGGAGATAATATATCCTCCCATGCCGGCACACGTCAAACACTCCGCGCGATCGACTGAAAAAGATTTGAACCCACGATTCTCACAAGTCCGTCATTCATGCCGGTATCCAGGATCAGAGGAGAGTTCACCCGATGGTACAAAAGAGGATGGCCGCCTCCAGGCTTCTCTGCCAGATCCATTTGTTCTTGTTGCTTTGTCTCGGCATGCCTTAAGCCAATGTTGTCTGACTTGAACGAGACTAGCTATTCGGCATATTGTAGGGTATAGCCACTGACTTCGACCTCATGTTCTTGTTTTCTTTCAACTTCCATGCTCGCTCCAGTTATAGTCCAAATCTGGGCGGCAGAAGTACGTCCTCTGGGTTTGAAAAGTCTGGTCGAAGTGAATATCTCCAGTGCGACGTCATCGGCTTTGCCTGGAAATCACCATAGGTGGTGTGTCAATCGGCGGCCATTTTAGTTCTAAAAGTGAATATAGATGTCGCCACGAGTCTGATTTTAATCTAACTGCGTAGTTCAAGAAGTATCATGTAGATGGCGCGTCGATCAGCGGCCAAAGTTATTAGTTCTAAGAATAGAATATAGTTGGCGCCATGGTGCCCTAATCTACTGAGATTCAGTCTCGTTCATTCAATTACCCATGTTGTGCACATCATGGACAATTGTATGTTTTTTATAAACAAAATATGCTATTACCTATAGGTTGGACCAACTAGTACATAGTTAAGTAGAAAAAACAGCATAGTTGTGGGTGGTACAGATAAGTTCAGTCCTTTGTCATGACATAACAATGTAAATCTAGGAACAATTTCTGACATATTTACATTGAGAAAAATGTTGAACATGTATATCAATTAAGAAATCATAGGTTAACAGGTATTAATTAAATAGAACTATATTCTACAAATAGTCACAGAATGGTCAATTCTTGGTTAACTTGTCCAAATTCTGTCACCAATGTACCAAGATGTACTGAATAGAGTCAGCTTAGAATTGAAATGATATAAGGAATTCTTGGGATAACCCCTCAGAACTCCAAATGTTGCAGTTTGGTGAGAATAGACCGCATGTGGAGACTCCCCCCCCCCACCCCCCGCAGGCGTGCACCAAACACCCCACACCACACATAAAATGGATAAAGCTCGAATCTGTGGTTGTGTAGGAAGGCTATAGTGAAATCAATACAGACAAAGAGAAAGGAAGAGTATAAACTCTAAAGAAGAAGAGAGAGTCCAGCCCTCCCATGGCTACCAGTGGTCTGCTCACCACCACGAAGCTGTATGGCCCCCTGGCCACCACCAACCTTGACCTGTGGTGATCACTATCCCAGCAGAGGGGGTAGGCCCTGAGTGCACTCACACCCAGACCTGCCACCATCACTATGTCTATTTACATCTCACTCAGGCACCACCAACCCATACATATATATACATACATGTGCCTGGTCATGTACACCGATCAATAATAGAACATTTGCATTCCCCCTATGATGTATATCTGAATATTTTACTCACACATACACGGTCGCGCATACACCCATGCTAGCATGCTTGCAACACAGCAACCATCACCAACACACACCCACTAATTCACCCTCCATACCCACACCACGGCCCATTCAACAACAAGACTAAACAATAAACAAAAGCTTCATTTATTAATTTCAGACAATCATTTCATATATAAATGTCATATATAAATGTCTAATATAAATGTCATATATAAAGGTCATATATAAATGTCATATATATATTTCAAATAATTAGTAAATTAAGAACTAAACAACTCAACCATCAACTTATCATACAGCAAGCTGACAACCGAGCAGATGCTAGTATATAACCAACATTATATAACCACAGTGAATGCGATATTATGTGTATATATATTGATATTCAGCAGTCCCCACAAGATATCCCCCAATAGCAGGTGGAAGTATGTGAGTGTGCCACAAACAAGCCTAGAGCCTAGAAAAATCACTGGCTCCTTCAGAACAAACTGCACCAGTCTCGTAGGGCATCAAAAGCCTCAAAAAAGGGGCGTCTTCTGGGAGGAGATCGTCCTTCCGGGATAGTGGAGTACATACAAGACAAACAACATCAAGACGACACAAACAAAGGCATGGCGCCTCCTCCAAACTTGTCACTGAGTATGACTCATCGGATGATACTGAGTCTGAATTGCAGGACTCATCTCGGAGTACGGTAATTCAAGAACTGTTACAAGCAGCTGGTGCCAAAGTAAAGAAAAGTAAGGGTAAGAAAGAGCTTCTCCCTCATATCTTTGTGATACATTCAGACCTTAAAGGGAAAGTAGGACCACGCGAATCGACCTGGTATGAATACTACACGGCACTGCATAGAATGGTGAAAGAGCCATCACTCCCCAATAGCTGGATTCCTCACATTCAACAACATCTTGAAGATCTTGCATTTTTGTCAGCTGAATATGAGTGGGAAACTTGTATGTGATGGATTGAGCGAGTTTTTGATATGGTTAGTGATGGGCGACTTCCTTTAGGCTGGGCTGATAGTGCAGCTACTAAAGTCATCCAACGGGATGTGTGTGCTCTAGTCCATAGGCAAACTTCTAACAAAAAGTAGGAAAATCAGATTTCTCTAATAACTTCTATTCAAATAGAGACTATGTGAGAGAAACTGATGGGAAATTATGCATGCGTTGGAACCAAGGGAAATCATGTGGGTTTCCTTCTCCTCACGTCACTATGCCTGATCAATTTATACATTTTTGCTTGTGGTGCGCCTGGCGCTATAAACGAGCAAATGGACATAGAGAGATCGACTGAAACAATCAAAAACGTGCTGCAGATAAGAATCCTTCTGGTGAAGTTAGTAACACTCAAAACACAGTAGATTCTACGCAAGGTTTTTCCCAACAGGCCTCGTAGGGGCCGTCAAAAACTCACTCACTCCTTCTGCTCTCCCCTATAATAAAGAACAAGTTGCTACAAATATAAATATAATAACGTCATTGCCATATGTTACAAATATTATTAATTGTAATAATATCACCTGTACAAAAAATGCTTCAAAACACGCTTCAGATACTAAGCTAGCCAAATTACTGCTTAAAACACACGAAACAAGCAAAACCAAACATGTTAAAAACAATTTTGAAATAGTTAACATTAAGGTGGTTAAAAATATAATAACCGAGAGTGTTGATAATGATCACTATATCAAATCAAGCTTTACAATTAGGAAATTGTCTCATTCACCCCAAAAATACAAGCTGCAAACACAACCATTAGACTGTCCCCAAAACAACCACATTGCTAGTATACACCATCAACTGAGCCTAGGAGTGGTAACAATGCTCACTGTGTCAAATCAAGGTTTACAATTAGGAAATCGTCTCAGTCACCACAGAAAACAATCCAGCAATCGCAACAACCACACACTTCCAACAAACCCTCACTCTCTGCTAAAAATTTTAATAACAAATCTAGTATTAGGAAATCGTATCACTCACCACATAAAACCTAGCTGCAAATCAAACCCTTAAACAGTTTTAACACATCAGATTGTCTGTCTAAACCACAAAAAGAGCCGAGGAGGGGTAACAATGCTCACACTGTCATGTCAAGGTTTAAAATTAGAAAATAACCTCATTCAACACAAAAAGTCATGCTGCAAAAACAACAGCTTAACAGCTACAACAACTCGTCAACTTGTCAGTCTGCAACATTTGAGAACCCACCCACCCAAAGCCGCAATCACAGTCACAAATCAATTACCACACAGACCGTTAACAACTTACTCAATGTGCCACCTCACCACAATGTCTACAAAAAAACTACTACATGTGCAGACCTAGGCTCATCGCTAACCTCCTGTGAACAAATTAATAATTGTAACACTAATGTTCACACAAAAAATCGGTCAAACCGAGTCTCAGAGACCAAATTTTCCAAAGTAAGTTCTAAAAAAGAGAGATAACAACAAAATAAATGTTGTAAGAACCAAATTGACAAGATTCTTAATAAGAAGCTAAAAACTATGAATAATAAGAGCTATACAAATGAGCATATTAAAACATCAGCGCTGACAGTCTAATTCACCTTCAACAACAAATAATATGCTGCACACTAATACACTACACAACTCTATCAACTCCTCATCTGGCAGCCCCACCCCACAGGTAACCCATTATCTCAAGGCTGCTTTAATCGTACTCAATTACACAACGGGCCCCCATAGTGTTGGCTGCCTTAACTCCCCGGTCTCAACTATCAGCAACTCAGCATGCATAAACAATAACACTAATAGCTCAGTCACCCGTCCAGTATCACCGACCGCAACCCCCGTGGTAATACTCGCATCCAATCATGGTCCCCTCACCTCCCCTGCGTTACTTCGCGGAACCTCTGCTCCTTTACAACCACTTGTGGTCCAGTCACCACACCGGTATCATCCTGCGGACCCTCTACCTATATACAACCACTCGTGGTCCAGCAACCACAATGGTATGGCCTTGCGGACCTGTGCATACACTTTCGTGGTGAGCTCACCACCTCAGCCTAAATTCGCGGAACCTCCGCTCTCCTACAACCTCATATGGTCCAGTCACCAGCACGGTTGCTACTCACAGCTCCACTCATTTCATACTTTCCAACACTCGTGATCCTGTCACAACACCAGCACCACCTCATAACACTGGCACATCACCAGACACACATCGCAACAGTCCTCCTCCTCACATGCTATTACTCCCTCGCCCCTACAACAACCAACAAGGGCCCCCTCCCAGCCAGATTTCCTGTATCCTAACCCCACCGGACTGACTCTTCAGAGCCTAGGCAGGGGCAGTGCTCAAGCATGTGTGTCGACCGGCGCCTCCCTCAGGTCGGTAAGGGAAGTGGGCTGCTTGAGGTCTGGGGTCTTGTTTAGCTATGTTCCTTAAAATACCTTCACTGAAGCACCCTTATAGCTTTCTACATTATTTGGCTGAGCGTCAAGGTTGCTTCAGTGAGGAATTCCCCTTTGAATTTAACTCGGTTTACTGGGCCCCCTAATCACAAAGAACCTATCAGCTAGTTTTGGCCTGTTCATCATGTCAGACCTACATGGTCAGAGTTGTAATGCATATCTCAAATTTTAATAGTCTCTGTAGGAGTTCGCACTATGTGCGCTCTACTCCTCCAGGGCTTAATATTGACTGTTTCTAAACACTCCTGTGATCATATACAGGCTACTCTGATGTACATACACTGAGCTCGAACACGGGGAGTAACTGGTATCCATAATGTGGAGACAAGAGTCCTCACTGTGTTCATTCAAGCTTGTATGCTCTGGAGTTATTATGTGCTTCCTTTCTTGGGAATATCTCACTCACAGACTGCCAGTGCCTGGACTCTATGGAATGCTAGTGACATTGACTCTAACGGTGTGGTAACTCTTACCCTTGAGTGAGATTGCTCCTCCTAGCTGCATCGCCCACTTAACTTATTACTACTTAGTGACTTATTGCTACATGTACTCGATGACTTGTATGTCAATTGCCTTTTGCTTACCATTGTACAATAGTTGTAATTATTGCCTAAAATTAAGCGTTCAATGCCTGAATGCTTTTCATCTTGCATGCGATAGGATTACAAATGAGGGTATGTTCCCTGTATTACGCTGGGCTAGCGCTCCATTACCTCTACTGACTTGTAACTTTGCCCTCGTAATAAATCTGTGCACTATTTCAGCCTACAGCATTATGAATTAATCTTATATCAAATTCGACCTTCTTGATTCACTCGGACATACAAGTCTGGTTGGCTCAGTGTCAGTATAATGTCACTGAGTCATCATGCTTGCGGCCTGGACTCCGTGTGGGACAACACTATAAAGTCACCATGAGTGCACTCTTGCAAGTCGGTACCCGTCCTCATATGACATTAGATGTTGACATGATGTAAAACCCCAACAACCAACCAACAACTGCACATCCGCGGTGTCCTTTGTCCTTCGCGGAAGACTTGAGGACCAGGTGCTGGTGACCGGCGTCTGCCTGGCACCAACACCCCCTGGCGGACGTTACCAGCGAAAGCTTAACCAGCGAATGTGAATGGTGCAGCCCACCTCGAGCACAACTAACCAATCAACGTCAGCCTTTCAACAGGCACCAGCAATGCGCAGTTAAGACAGGAAGTGTCTATGCACAGCCAATTCTTTGTATGTTTTTAGTCAAAATATTTTAGTCAGCTGAATAATTCTTTTTCAATGACTTCCGGTTACAGATATATCATTTTTAAAAGATGGCAGCATATTGCAGGGTCAGTACAGGGTCTGGGAAGTCTTGAAAAGTCGTGAATTTAAGTTCCCCCATTTCAAGGCCTTGAAAAGCGTTGAATTTAACCTATTAGTTAAGTAGTCTTGAAAAGCATAGAAAAATCATAAAATATTCCCAATGATTTACAGTAGTTAAAAATTGCCATTCGCCATCGTTGCTTTTTCTTGAAATCTAAATGAAAATAGTCTTGAGTTCCTAAAGAAAAATGCCTTGAAATAGGCTTGAATTCCATATCTTCACTCCGATATTGTAACAAAAGTTTGAGATTCTAGTACCACGGAGCAATTGCAGCAATTACTTATTACAATATTAATGCCAGTTGCGTATTGGAGGTGGAAAACAAATGGTCTATGGACAATACCATCGCTCAACTTGGAAAGCTGGGAAAGTTTGATTCTCACAGTTCTCCTTTTCTTTGGGGATAACCTATCACTGCAATCTGGCAGTCTCCAGCTGTCACTGTGTAACTGAGTGGGTGCCGGTGACGGGAGGCCGGGGGCCCGGCCTTTGTCTTGTGAAAGTAGCAGACTGGGCGAACATGCGGCATGTTTGCCCACACCTGATGGTGTGCCATTGAAACACTGTTGTGAACCAGCTGCTTAGTGGGGTGGGGGGGGGGGGGAGGGTTAGATTGGGGGTAAGGGGAAGCCTGCTGGCGGTGAGAGAGGAAACACTTAAGTCAGCAGGTTTTTTTTGTCCGGCATGGTTTCCACGCACCTGAATGATAGCAGGAAAGGGGACATTGCATAGTGAAGTACACATGCCGTTTCCAGGTGTACCTGTTTATTTATATATGAATAGATAGCCATATATGTGTACATATCTCCATATTAAATATAAACACATTGCAATTCAAGTCTATTTTCATTTGGATTTAGTCCTGAATCGCCATTCGGAATGGCTATTTTAGACTAATTTAGATCAGTGGGGACACAGATTTTCAAGACTAAACTTCATTAACAAATTCTGACTAGAACTGATTTCAGTATGGTGGTAGGGCAGCTAAGCAGTTTCATTCAAACTATATCATTACAACAATTTCAGCAATTACTGGTAATGAGCTTCATTAAGCCTATAATATTGCACTGGTCACAGCCTAGCTGTATTGCGGTTAATTCCTTAAAATAGGTTAAATTCAAGGCTTTTGAAGGCCTTTAAATGAGGCAAATGAAGTTCAAGATTTGTCAAGATTATCCAGGCCCCATAGGGACCCTGTGTCTGGTGTATGTTGGCGACCATCGCAATATGCCATCGCATGTTAGGAAGTGAAACCCCACTCAATCAAAGCGGCTATCTGCCAAGCTTCCGCCACTTACCTTAATTAAGTAATCAAACCAGCAACCGACGCGTCTACCACTTACACTAATTACCTCCCCCGGAGGCCACAGTCCAGTGACTGCAGCAATGCATCCCCACCTGGGAGGTTAGTGTTTGAATCTAGGCTTGTTGAAACCAGAGATATTATCCAATTGATACCTGTCATTATCCACAATAATCACAACAAATTGATCTCAATTCATTCATCGTCTCAAATGTTACCATTACTTAACATCAAACTTAGCCAGTCCAAGAAACAAGTAGAGTTTTCCTATAGAAACAACTAAGGGTGAGCTGTCATAGTGTACAACTTCCTTAATATTTAATAAGGAACCTAGCAAAATATATCATCAGAACGGATTTAAGCAGCTCTTCGTAACTGATATGATGAGAAGCTGTTCCCATGAATCGTATGTCCATAATATTCGATTGAAATGACATTCAAATAAAAAGTAATCTCATTTGCCCTAAACCATTGTAGGGTTTGTATTTTGGAATAAGACACTTTTACTGGAGAATCAACCTGTCCTGTTCTAATCACTTTTCTTATGTCCATAACATTCAATTGCAATTAATTTATGCTTAATCAATTTTATTTCACATATACTATTATAATACTGTTGGGTTTCTATTTTTGAATTAAGTCATTTTTACCGGGGAAGCGCGGCAATGGAACCTCGGCTCCTGTTGTGCAATCAGTCTAGGTGATATATTACTGAGCCGTGTATTTTACCCAGTAAAGCTTCCAAGCAATGAGTACCTGGAAGGCCCGGTCACATGCACGTTAGTGGATGTAGTTGAAAGTAGTGGAGGCTAATGTAGCTGAACGGAGTTGAACCTAGTTGAACGTAGTTGAACCTAGTTGAACGTAGTTGAACGTAGTTTAAAGTACCGGAGAAGTATGGATGCCACTATGTTCAACTACGTTCAACTACGTTCGACTACGTTCAACTACGTTCAACTACATTAGCCTGCACTACATTCAATTACGTCCACTAACATGTATGTGACTGGGGCATAAGACTACAAATCACTTGCGTTAGAATCAAAGTCCTGAATCTGTTGAAAGCCATTGTATTAGATAATGTTAAGTAGGCAGCGGGTACTCACATGACAAGGTTCCATTTGTGTTCTCCAAATCCCTTCACGATCATCGCCGATAGAGCGTTATACATGATACCGTACTGCAAGTAAGCACACCGTGAGGAGTCAGGGCAGGATCAGACAGGAACCTGTGAAGTGATACAGTATTCAACATGTAAGCACAACACGAGAAATCAGGGTATGATCGGACAGAAATCTGTGAAGTTATACCGTACTGTACATGTGTACACAACACAATGTGTCAGGGTAGGATCAGACAGGAATCTGTGAAGTGATACAGTATTCCACATGTAAACACAAGACAACGAATCCGGGTAGGATCGTACAGAAATCTGAGAAGTGACACCGTACTGTACATGTAAACATAATGTGTGCAATCCAGGTAGGATCAGACACAAATCTGAGAAATGATACCATATTGCACATGTGAACACAACATAATGCTTCAGGGCACGATCAGACAGTAATCTGTGAAGTGACACAGTATTCCACATCTAAACACAACAGGAGGAATCAGGGTATGATCAGACAGAAATCTGTGAAGTGATACTGTACTGTACATGTGTACACAACACGAGGAATCAGGGTAGGATCGGACAGAAAACTGTGAAGTTATACCGTACTATACATGTGTATACAACACAAGGCCTCAGGGCAGACTTGGAAAGAAACCTGTGAAGTGATACCATACTGCATATATAAACACAACAGGAAGCGTGAGGGCAGGATTGGACAGCAATTTGTGAAGTGATACCGTACTGCAACTGGGAGCGGGACATAGCTCAGGCAGTAGAGTGTCATCCAATCGATGCTGTTCAGTGGACACATTTGCAGTTTTGGCTCATCATCATCATTATGCTGTCGGTCGCGATGCGACAAAGAGTGCTTTCATTACTTGACTGCCGCTCTCCTTTGTGCAGTTGTACATTTCATGAAAGCTGCCTGCAAAAGTGTTGAAGTGCTGCTGGACTTTGCAAGTTACCAGCGGCACTCTCTCGGGGAGCAAATAGAGGTCTCAGTTTTGGCTAGTGGTCCATAATTGGTTCATCAAAGGCTATGGTATGTGCTGTCATGTCTGTGGGAAAGTGCATATAAAACAACCCTTGCTGCTTATTGAAAGAGTAGCATATGTGGTGGCAGTGGGTTTTCTCCAAAGAAATATGTCAGAATGACCATATGTTTGACGTACAATAGCTGTGATATAAATCAATATGCTCGAAAGTTGATATCAATTATAACAAACTTTCCTTTTGTGTGTATTTGAACTAAACACAACATGAGGTATCAGTGCAGGATTGCACAGAAATCTGTGATGTGATACCGTACTGCAAGTAAACACACCATAAGGAGTCAGTGCAGGATTGGACAGAAATCTGTGATGTGATACCGTACTGCAACTAAACACAACATAAGGGGTCAGTGCAGGATTGGACGGCAATCTGAAAAGTGACACCCTACTGTACATGGAAACACAATGTGCAGAGTCAGGATAGGGTTGCACAAGAATCTAAAAAGTGATGCCCTACTGCAGGTAAACAGACCATGAGAAGGCACTGTAGGATTGGACAAAAACCTGAAAAACAGATGGCAGGCGCGAACACTGCAATCACAGGTCCGCAGCCATGGTCTCGTTATGATACGGAGCTATGGATGCAATCTCAGGCTTCGCATCCATTCATTAGGCCACTTACACTTACTAATTACATGACTCAAACAGTTTTGCAAATGAATTAACACCATACTAGCAACACATCAACATCTACCGTTCTGATCTATTTAACTCTCTCCTCCCTGTGACCGTCATACCTTATCCTTACAGGATTTGCATGCGGTTATTACTGCCACATGTTTATATAATTCCGAGAAGACCAGTGCTCTGACGTTGCCAAAATACTATATTCAATGAATAAACTACACAAATAATCATATAAAAGAAGTTGGCAAACTAGAGCTGGCTTTGGTAATGCTGTTCTTCGGCTATATTATTGAATTGATCTGGTCTGTGCTGAGTTGTTATTTGTTTGAACTTGTATTGTTCTGTCTCTACCAATTTGTCTTTCTCTTCTTTGTAGTTATAAACTGATGCCTGACAGTTGTGTACCCTGTTCAGCTGTCCTCATCAATCTCATCCTTTGTGCCCACGTCTTCTTGCTGTCTCTGTCTACAGACACCAGCTCGCCGCAGTGCACCTCGGGATATTGAAGCAGCATCAATATAACCACAATCCCCTACTGCCATATCCCCAGTCCCAGCAATCTCATCACTACCCACTACCAGGTTGGAGAGCTTACCTCGTTCGGGCTATGGTGGTTAAAGTACCTCATTCGAGTACCGGTTCAATTTCCAAGGTCAAATTTTATATAGGATTAGACAGCGGGTTCAAAAATATGGTTATGGCACACTGAGTTTTTGGAAGTTTACATATTGGAATACATCACTAGAAAGCCAAAAATTATATCTAATTTCCTGAATATTGAAAGGACATTTAGTTGGGACCGGATTGAGTAAATTAACAGTGAATATTAGGAAATAATTCAGTAGTTACAACACATGTCTACAGGACAGAACTGCCCATGATAGTACTGTGTTGGTATAGCCATTAATCCCAAACAATAGAGGAACCTCCAGTCAATCATGGGGGTATATGCTGGTCTGTGGCCCACTCATATACTTCCACTTGCCACTGGGGGAGGTCCTGTGGGGACTGGTGTACATCATTTAGATATATTTTTTGCATACCAATATATATATGCATAAGAAATAATTCAATGTGATTATGCATCTGATGCATAATCACCACAAATATGGCTTGTCTTGCTGGTACAACATTGGTCGTAATGCGAAGCATTACGTTTGATGCGAGGAAAGGAAGAGACCCTCCCCCGCCCCGGGCTGTCGCCCTCCTGCCGCCTCCAGCTCTACCCCTATTTTCTTTGGGATTTCTTCACCTCGGACCGCTGCATCCCCTCGGACCGCTCCAGGATGCCCAGACACGGCATCCTGGAGCGTCTGGGCATGGGCCGCCAGAGCTCCCGGGCGACCGCGCTGGCAAGGCCAGGACCCTCCTCGGGCGCGCCGGGAGGCCCCTCGCCCTCCTCGGCCCCGGCGTCTCCCTCGGCACCCTCGGACCCCATCTCGGGCACCGGGACAACGGCGATTCTCGCGGCTCTCCTCCACCTTGAGGCCTCCTATCGCCTCGCCTGCCTGGACGCCCGAGGACCGCCGGGGAGACCCTCGCCTGCGCCGAGGCGACAAGCCGCCTGCACCACGCCGACCGCCCCAGCACCTCGGGTGCGCCCCCAGGCGAGGCCTGCCCTCCGCCCCCACCTTTTTCCTGTTTGGCTGCCTTCACCTCGGACCGCTGCCTCCCCTCGGACCGCTCCAGCACACCCGTTTCCTGTTGGGCTGTCTTCACCTCGGACCGCTGCATCCCCTCGGACCGCTGCATCACCACGGCGCCCGCCCCAGCACCTCGGGCGCGCGCCGCGGGCGGGGCCCGCCCCCCGCCACCGCCTCAAGCGACCCTGCCCACCCCTGCACCTCGGGCGCACGTCCGCGGGGGGGCGACCGCCCTGGCCACGCCGGGACCCTCCTCGGGCTCGCCGGGAGGCGCCTCACCTGCGCCGAAGCGCCAAGCCGGTGACACCACGGCGCCCGCTCCAGCACCTCGGGCGCGCGCCACGGGCGGGGCCCGCCCCCCGCCGCCACCTCAAGCAACCCTGCCCATCCCGGCACCTCGGGCGCACCTCGTCGGGGGGTCGGGGAAACGCCCCGAGGCCCCCACCCTCCAAGTGCCTCAACAGATCACGGCCCGCCCGAGATCCTGGCGTCGGCCGAGGTGCAGCACAGCGGGAGACGCCAGACCCCGGCCGCCTCGGCGGATTTTTGATCCGCCGCCCCCCCCCCCTCCGGCCGGCCCGGGGGGGCCACCTCCGGCGCCTCACCCACACCCATGCCGACAACCCCGTCACCACTACCGACAACCCCTCAGAGATCACTGATCGAAACGCCGCCCAGACGCAGCCGTGGAGGGCAGCGTGGTCACCCATGCCCCTATGTCACCCTGGTGACCCACGTCATCCAGCCATGGCACCCTGGAACTACCTCCAGCCACCCTGCCTACACTCTCACCGCAGTCACCATCAGATTGCTGGTCACCCACGTCACCCACGTCACCCAGCCATGGCACCCTGGTACTACCTCCAGCCACCCTGCCTACGCTCTCACCGCAGTCACCATCGGATTGCTGGTCACCCACATCACCCACGTCACCCAGCCATGGCACCCTGGAACTACCTCCAGCCACCCTGCCTACGCTCTCACCGCAGTCACCATCGGATTGCTGGTCACCCACGTCACCCAGCCATGGCACCCTGGAACTACCTCCAGCCACCCTGCCTACGCTCTCGCCGCAGTTACCATCAGACTGCTGGTCACCCATGCCCCCAGGTCACCCTGGTCACCCATGTCACCCAGCCATGGCACCCTGGAACTATGTCCAGCCTCCTGCCACCTTCCAGCTCTATTCCAGTCACAGCCGGGGATCATCACCTCGGACCTCACGCCTCAGACCACAGCCCAGCCCAGCCTCACGAGGAGCCCTCTGCCGAGATCACAGTCGCCGACCCCCATGACACCGCCTTCCTCACCCCGCCCAGCCCTGAGGACTTCGCTGCCCTCCTGCTCAAACCTCGCCGGACCTCCTCACCGGATCCCTCCAAGGAGCGGGCCTCCTCTATCTTTGGCCGCCCGCCCCTTGTCGACGTAGGCCCCAGACACTCCCGCCCACACAGGGAACCCTCACCTCGCATCTCACACCTCAGACGACACAGCCCAGCCTCACGAGGGACCCTCCCCAGACAGCCCAGCCGCCGACCCTCACGACACCGCCTTCACGACCCTCCTCTCACCCAGATCTCCGGCCCCCGCCTCGGGCGCCCCGTGCCCCCGCCTCGGGCGGGCCTCGAGCCCTCTCCTACTCTTTGGTGGAGGGCTCCTCGGCATCCCCTCACTGACCACCCTCAGACACTGAGTCTGCTTGAACTTTATCATTACCCTGTACATTTCCCTGCTCCTCATGAGCCCTTATCTCCTGTTGCTCCTTATGAGCCCCCTGTTTATTGCTTGCCTTTGCATTGCTCCTCATGAGCCTCTTATCTCCTCTGTTGTCATTATTTGTATTGCTCCCCTTGAGCTGTTCCTCTGTATACTCTGTTGAGGCGTAAAATAAACGCCTCTTCTCCACCCCCGCCTTGCTTTCTTCCTTTTCGCACATCAAGAAAAACCTACCTTAATTACCTTAGACAAATAAGTGTTCACACTTCCTGTCTACCATTCACTATTTCATTATTATTGGATTTGATTAATTTTATTGTTGGTTCACTTTTTATTTCTATTCACAGGAGGTCAGTAAGCTATGCTCATAAATAACACTGTAATTATGCATCTGATGCATAATCCCCACAAATATGGCATTTCTTGCTGTTACAGCAACATTAACATTCAACTTACTCTGTATATTATTGCATTTATATTTTATTTAATTTATTGTTGGTTATCACATTTTATTTATATTTATATTATTTGAATTGAGGCCTGGTGCCAGGAGTCTCGGCGCCGGGAGGCCGGGAACCCTGGTGCCGGGAAGCCGGGATTCCTTGCGCCGATAGGCTGCCATCTCCTCCCACCCCGAACCCGAACCCTGTATGCCTATTATAAATGCTATACATATACCTATACATACCTATACATACATATACACATATTTCATATACATTCATATACATTCATATACATTCATATACATACATATACGCATATAAACATACATATTATGTAACTACCATAGTCATGAGTCTGAATTGAATGAATGAATATACATATGCATACATATACATACATACATATACATACATATATATACATATACATACATAATCCCCACAAACATGGCATTTCTTGCTGGTACAGCAACATTAATAAAAACTTACCCTGTATATTATTGCATTCATATTTCATTTATTTTATTGTTGGTTATCACATTTTATTAATATTTATATTATTTGAATTGAGGCCTAGTGTCGGGAGTCTCGGCGCCGGGAGGCTGGGAACCCTGGTGCTGGGAAGCCGGTATTCCCGGCGCCGATAGGCTGCCATCTCCTCTCCCACACCCCCGGAAACCCAAACCCCCTATGCCTATTATAAATGTTATACATATACATACATATACATACATACATATACATATATATTAACATACATATATATATATACATATATATACATATATATATACATATATATACATATATACATACATACATATACATACATACACATCTATATATACATATGCAGACATATATACATGACTACACATATGCATATAAATACATATTGTATTTAGAGATGACTGCATATAGATATCTTAGAGTGGTCCTCCATTTGTCACTGCTAAGTTAATCCATATGTAGTCTGTGTCACTATCAGACTTATTGCAACAATGCAAGGGGCCTAAGCTCTGACACTTTCACACTCAGATTTTAACCAAACACTGCCATTACCCTAAATAACATTCCATTTATATTTAATTTATTTTTGATTATGCATGTACATGTACACATACTTTTAAAGCTATATGTATATATGCATATATGCACATACATATGTATGTATTATATATAATATATAAATAATATTGCAATATCAGGTGAAGAATAACTTACCAGTGTTCCTAAATGTAAGGATGACTGTGCCAGATCCTTCACAATGGTAATCCATTTGCAAGTAACAAGTTGACTGTTGTGTAGTGTGTGCCTTCAGAAATATGTGTGTGCAGTGCACTGTGGCACAGACCCTTATAAACCAAATCCAATCCACTCTCACACCTATTCAAAGGGCATAAGCTCTGACACATTCACACTCAGTGAGCTCAGCTGTCAGTGGAGGTGCAGCCCAGAGAACCATTGGCAACCTGAGGTGTGAAAGCTTTCCTTGGCAGTTTTTGGTTAAAATCTGAGTGTTAAAGTGTCAGAGCTTAGGCCCCTTGCAATAAGTCTGAGAGTGAAACAGACTACACATGGGTTAACTTACCAGTGACAAATGGAGGACCACTCTACAATATGTGATGCAGTCATCTCTAAATACAGTATGTATTCACATATATATATATATATATATAATTATGTAGTCACATATGTAGTCACATATATAGGTCTCCATATGTATATATGTATACATATATGTAGATGTGAATGCATGTATATATAGACATATATACACATAGGTGCATATGTAATATGTATATATTTATATGTATACACATATGTATGTGTATATGTATATTTATATCTATATATATATATATTATATGTATACATACATGTATATGTAAATCTAAAAATAATGCCAATAATGATTGAAATAATACGGTAATAATAATGACAACAATAATGATAATAACAATTATAATAATGATAATAACGATGATAATAATAACAAATATATAATGATAAAAATGGCAATACTACTTTACGTTACCAGACCTGACTTTACCCGACCTGACTTTTCGCGACTCTACTTGATCCTACTCTACTTTACCCGACTCTCCTTTGCCCGACTCTCCTTTGCCCGACCTGACTTTACCAGACATGACTTTACCGGACCCAACTTTACCGGACCCGACTTTACCAGACCTGACTTTCCGGACCCGACTTTACTGGACCCGACTTTACCATTTTTATTTCATGTATTTTACTTTTGTTTATTACTTTTTACTTCTATTCAAATATGTGAGATGTGGTGGAGGGAGGCTCGGAACTGGGAAGCTGACAGGCTATACATAACGTTTTAAATCGATAAAGTGTCTATTAATATATGTATATGTGTGTATATGTATATGTGTAGATATGTATATATGCTGTCACAACAATAAAATAAATCAAATACAATAATATTTAAGGTAGGTTTTTCTTAATGTTGTACCAGCATCTTTGTGGTGATTATGCATCAGATGCATAATCACAGTGAATTATTTATTATGCATATATATATTGGTATGCAAAAAATATATCTACATGATGCACAACAGTCCCCACAGGACCTCCCCCAGTGGCAAGTAGAAGTATATGTGTGGGCCACAGACCAGCATATACCCCTATTGCTGGCTGGAGGTTCCTCTATTGTTTGGGATTTATGGCTATACCGACACAGTTATAATATTGGCAGTTCTGTCCTATAGCCTTGTGTTGTAACTACTGAATTATTTCCTAATATTCACTGGCAATTTACTCAATCCGATCCCAACTAAATGTCCTATGAAGATCCAGGAAATTAGATATAATTTTTGGCTTTCTAGTGATGTATTCCAATATGTAAACTTCCCAAAACTCAGTGTGCCATAACCATATTTTTGAACCTGCTAACTAATCCTATATAAAATTCGACCTTGGAAATTGAACCGGGGGTCGAATGAAGTATTTAACCACTGTAGCCCGATCGAGGTAAGCTCTCCAACCTGACTACCAGACATCCACCCAACCCAACCACGCCCCCTTGCCCTTCACCCTCCAAATTGTTCCTGCAAATGGAAACCACCCTTTTTACTAGTACTACCCTCACCTCATTGGATCAAATTGCTGTCATTGCATACCATTGCCCTTTGTATCGTTTTTTTTAAAAGAACATATTGAGAATGTTTACAGTCTCATGACAAGAGCTTGGTTAGTTGGTTGTTGGAGTTTTACATCCTGGCATCATCTAAGTTCATATCAGGACAGGTACCGTCATGTGCCAGTGCACACTCATATCAACTTTATAGTGATGTCACACTAGGAAATCAAGCCGCCGGCATCATGACCCGATCACGTGATAAGAGTAGCTAAATAAATATATATATATATATATATAGCGATCCAACACACTGTTAACTTTAATCGATCAATTTATAACACATTGACCAGACGGTATGGCGGAATGAATTGAGCCCCCGACTCCCGTTTTGGTAGATCGCGGGATTAGAACCCCCTGGTTCAAACCCTGCTTAAGTCAAACCAATGACTTAACATTTGACTTGGCCCTTCCTAGCCAGGTGTTCGGCATTATTAGTATAGGTCAAGGACTGGGTGGCTCAGTGTCAGCATAATGTCAATGTCAGGTCATGGTGCTGGTGGCCTGGTCTCCCAGTGGGCCAGCCCTTTAAAGTCTCCATCAGTGCACACTGTCACAAATAGGTACCCGTCCTGATATGACCTTAGATGTTGCCAGGGCGTAAGACTCCAACAACCAACCATGTATAGCATATAATTACACATGTTTCAGTTTACTTGTATAACAAGTAAATAATGTCATTAACAATTTCTGAGTACAATTCATTTCAGTATGGTGGTAGGGCAGTTAAGCAGTTTCATTCAAACTATGACTATAGCAATGTCAGCAATTATTGGTAATTACCTTCATTAATCCTGTACGGTTGCACTGGTCATAGCATGGCTGGTTGAATAACGTGGTTAGTAACATATGGACACAGCCTTTTCAGGATAATGGTAGCATAGTTAAGTAGATCCATTGGTTCGAATGTTGGATTGTGTTTGATTCAAAGGGAGCCCCTCACCTCTGCTCCACATGAACCGCTCATAGGCGACATGGTGCAGCTTCCATTTCCTGTTTGCACTGGTTCGGTGTTTTCACATTCTGCATTGCTCCTTTCCTTATAAAACTTGCCCGCTGCTATCAGAGCGAGCCACCATCACAGCAACACCTCCAGCCGCTTCCGCCCAACTACCCTTCTTCTGTTCTTTTAAGTTGGTTACCAGGGTTACTTCCTAAGCCGGGCCCATACACATCTGTCAACCAATTTTGTAAATGAACCTTGTTGCACTGTCATTTCCTCATTGAATCATTCCTTATCGAATCCTTATTGAATTACATTATAGCTAAACATCCTCATGAGTAAAATACAATTATACAGGTTTCCCCACCTAATGGCACCGGGCGCGGTGGCCTAATCGAAAGAGCGCGGGCCTGTCGTGCGGAAGGTCGGGAGTTAGGTTCCCGGTCGAGTCAAACCAAGGACTTATAAAATTGATACTTTTCGCTTCCTAGCCTGGTGCTCAGTATTAATCGGATAGAGAAAGGACTGGTTAGCTCAGTGTCAGGATAATGTGACTGAGTGGGATACTGGGTCATGCGGCCAGCGGCCTGACTTCCCAGTGGGATAGCACTATAAAGTCACCATGAGTGCGCACTATGACAAGTCGGTACCGATTCTGATATAACCTTAGATGTTGCCAGGGTATAGAACTCCAACAAACAACATCAACGTAATGAATGGTTATGTCTATGTCGTCGGAATGATGAAACTAATAGTTGTCCGGGCGAAGCTTGACAGAACTAGGGCAGGGCAAGGACTGGTTGACTCAGCGGCAGGTTAATATCCCTGATCGGGATATCGGGCCATAGAGCGAATGGCATAGTATTACAGTGGAACAACACTATAAAGTCGGCTTTTCAATTACATTGTTGCAAGTCGGTAACTCTCCTCCTGATGTGATATTGGATGTTGTTAGGAGGTAATACCCCATCGCATCTAACTTGGCCTGATATGGGATCACGGCCCGGTCTGCCGGCTGATAGGTATGGTTAACTCTCAGCATTAAGTAATTATCCAAAGAATAGACAGAACATAGGCAGTTCCGATTATAAATTGTCTTATTCAATCATGATAATTGTGAAAAAGTTAATCTTGTGTTGGCTATGTTACTGCCCTTTTAAGACTTAGTTGCGTGCGATTATAAGGCTGTACTGGCAGTTTTATTGTTATTCCGCGGGCAGACATGGCCAATATTGTTCTTTATGTGAGCTAATACACCACCAGGGGCCATATGCCTGAACCGGTGTTTGCCTCGCCTGGTCTTAAAAGCTAATGCCAGGGTAGCTATCACCAGGGTGGCGAAGTAGGTCAAGCTGTATTCAGGGGCGTGAAAACTGGGCAGGGTAGCTAACCATTCCAGTTATTTTTAGATTGGGGAATCCCCTCTAACTGGTATGTACTGCAATGAGCCTGATAGATACACTGGCACAGTGTCCACTAACTGGTACCCACATAGGCACAAATATTGAAATTGTTGTACGCCTTTGTTTTGCTGTCGATGCCATTTTCAGCAACTTTACCCGACTCGATTTTACCCCACTTGACTTTACCCGACTCGACTCGATCCGACCTGACTCGACTCGACCCACCTCGACTTTACCCGACTCGACTTTACCCGACTCGACTGTACCCAACTCGACTTTACCTGACTCAACTTTATCTTATTCGACTTTACCCGGCTCGACTTTACCCGACTCGACTTTACCCGACTCGACTTTACCCGACTCGACTTTACCCGACTTGACTCAACCCGACTTGACTAGACCCGACCCGACTCGACTTTACCCGACTTCACTTTACCTGACTCGACTTTACCTGACTCGACTTCACCCGACTCGGCTTTACCCGACTCGACTTCCTCTGACTCGAGTTTACCCGAGGTAACGCAACTTTACCTGACCCGACTTTACCCGACCTTACTTTACCCAACCAGACCTAACTTTGCACAGAGAGAGAGACAGACACACAGAGACACAGAGATAGAGACACACAGACCGACACACACAGATACACACAGACACACGTAGAAATAAAGACAGAGACAGACAGATACACACATACACACACATATACAGACACACACATACACGCACAGTGTGTTTGTGTGTGTCTGTGTGTGTCTGTGTCTGATACTATTAGTATTAGAGATATTTTGTTTGTAGAGCATGCACAGATATATCAACCTCAGAATGATACTATTAGTATTGGAGATATTTTGTTTGTAGAGCATGCGCAGATATATCAACCTCAGAATGATACTATTAGTATTGGGAGATATTTTGTTTGTAGAGCATGCGCAGATATATCAACCTCAGAATGATACTATTAGTGTTGGAGATATTTTGTTTGTAGAGCATGCGCAGATATCCCAACTTCAGAATGATACTATTAGTATTTGAGATATTTTGTTTGTAGAGCATGCACAGAGGTCCCAACCTCACCCCTTCACCCTCCACTACCACCACCACCCCTAACCCCGTCCCATGTGGACATGGGACACTGAGGATTCCAGTAGTGATATGTAGGACCGCCGCTTGGGGCGCTAGGTGCACAGGGAGAGAAGTAAGTAAGTGGTGGACGTGCGGAGGAGGATCAGCTGAAAGTGTAAGTATATAAAAGTGAGATGAAAGATGCAGAAGACACTGTAGCGGAGAGGTTGGGGTGGGTCGGTTGTTGGAGTTTGGAGGATGGGTACCGACTTGTGACAGTGTCCACTCATGGCAATTTTATAGTGATGCCTCACTGGTAGACCAGTCCGCCAGCCCCATGACCCGCTATGCCTCTCAGTCACATTATCCTATCACCGCGTTAGCAGTCCTTGTAATGCTGAGCACCAAGCTAGGAAACAACAATCGTCAATGTTGTTAGTCATTGGTTTGACTCGACTGGGAATTAAACTCCTGGTCTCCCGCATGGGAGGCCTGCACTGTGCCGATTCGGCCACCGCGCCCGGTAGCAGCATGCGGAAGAGACCGTTGTTGGAGGGGGATTCGAGGGGAGGGAATTCATGGGGGTCGGGGTCAGGGGGAAGAGATTCAGGGGGGGGGGGCAGGAGGGGATTCAAGGGGGGTTCATGGTTAGGGTATTCAGGGGTGGGTGGGGGGGGGGGGATGAGAAGCGGGGTGGTGGGCGCATATATGTCCTGTGAGTATGTATATCAATAAGTACTTCGGGGGTTTTACTTCCTAGTAACATCTGATAATACTTCAGGATCACTATGCCTGGATGGGCACTGAATAGTGGAAGGGAGTGTGTGGGTATTCGTTGTGGCTCTATAGTGCTGCCCAAAGCTGATGCCATACCTGCATTATAACAAAGACAGGATTTTTATTGAAAGACTGTTCATGCATGGCATGAGGTTCGCTGGAGGTAGGCAGTGTTGTGTAGGCGTTGTTCTGGTTTGGGGCCACCCATATACCAATTATGGCGGCAGTATATTGCTCAGTAACTGAATTATCTCTCAAATCTGTCATCAATTTAGTCACTATCTTATAAAAATCCCACTGCCCAACGGTGTGTCTTTAACAGAGGCTGAGGATAGGGCATATTGGCAATCTCTGCAAACGTGGTTATCGCTCATATAGCCATCGCTATTGGAACTAAATATCATCGATTGTAAAACATTGCGCAGCTGCTGACATTGTAATATCTATGTAGCTGGTTGATTGTTGGAGTTTTACGCCCTGGCAACATCTAAGGTCGTATCAGGTAATAGATTATGCCATTTGATGATCTATGATTACAGGACCAGTTATTTGCCTTTTCTGACCCGGTTACTGCTAGTAGGAATTCATAAAGCTGATGAAAACAGAATGCAAAACAATTACCGAGGTTTGATTCTAAAAATCCAACTTAGAGACTGGTTATTCATGATCCATCTTACTTTCTTAGTGCTGAATAGATTGGATATCTGAATGCGTTAGGCGTCTGCCTCCCCTTTTGGTATGTCATTAGATTTGAAAGTCCAGGTTGGTAGATGTTGCTACATAGCTTGGTGTTCGGCATTAGCAGAATAGGGCAATTGGCAATCGAATGAGACATACCAATTGTCTGTGATTGAAATTTATTCAGATAGAAGTGAATTTAATCGAATGAATCGTCCATTGAAAATGTTGAAACATAGCATCACTGGTACTCGTGTGGCTGAGCGTGCTACTTCGAGGTTACTCTGCCAGATATTGCATCCTTATGGCAGCTAGCATGTTCTGGGTGCCAGTGTAGTTGGGTCTGGTGTGCCCGTGCTATTCTGCTCGGTTCCAAAGATGGGTTCAAAATCAGGCACGCCAGTGTGTCTACCAAATAAGTGTTTGATCCTGAATCTTCAAATATCTACAAATTTATCCATTTAAAATAAGCAGTTCCCGCAACCGAGCGTAAAGTAGATTGAAATAAGGAACACAGGTCGATATTCCGTGAAAGAAATAATGTAATGGAAGCTGAGACATGAGAGGTGACAGTTTGGTGAATGATGTCCTCCATACCATCTGTCAGCGTCTGTTTACACCCAGTATTCCTCTAGCGCCTGCGCACTCAGATATGGAATGCGATCGGGGCACAGGCTTCTGTCTGAAGCTCAACCTACACTTCTAGACTATGTTAAGTACATAGGCTACTCCTCCATCTCCACTTTTAATGTGCAGAATGGCAGCACATTCCACTTCCCCATCACCATGCATAAAACAAATGTGATCGCTTCAATAGCTGGAAGACCAGTGCCTTGGCGCTGACAACAATATTTATTCACATGAATAAAATATTTGCTTTTTTATAAAAGTACAAATGTTTTTTTTGTTTGTGTGTGTTTCAATCGATTCCAACATAGTAATATTAATTTATGAGGTCGGTTGGTGCACAATATATGGACTTTTGTGTACAAAAATGTATGCACAAATGCATGAATTGGACGGCTAATTCCATAACTCATCTATTATTGACTCATGACAGGCACCATATAGGCAACATATGGGGAAACAAGTAGTGGTATTGACATAACCTTGCATGATGAATAATGAAATGAGGTTAGTTGCGGTAATAGAACACACCTTCAGTTATGTATACACGTATATATGTATACATGTATGTGAGTATGTAGAGGATGGCCGTTTTGGTAGATCGTGGGATTTGAACCCGTGGGTTCGAACCCATGTTGACTAAAACCGATGACTCAAAAATTTATACTTCTCGCTTCCTAGGCAGGGGCTCGGCATTATTAGGATAGCGCACAGACTAGTTGGCTTAGTGTCAGGATAATGGGACCTAGTGGGGTAGGTCAGGTCCTGGGCCTGGCAGTCTGGTCTCCCAGTGGGGGCAGCATTATAGAGTTGCCATCAGAGTGCACTGTCACAAGTCAGTACCCAACTTGATATGACCTTAGATATTGCCAGGACGTACAACTCCAACAACCATCCAACGAAGACCAATTTCTCACAGTTGAAAATTAATTTGTGTATTCAAGAAATCGATAAAATGATTTCGATATATTTATAAATAGAGATAATCAGCTTAGAGGGCTAGCAATGTAGCACATGGGGTCTTCTGTTTATCTATATAGCAACTATCTATGTATGGCTAGGCTGATCGATAATGCATGGATCGCAAAATTGAAGTACCGTATATGTCCCAATAGACACGCACTGCGTGAGTGCAGACACATGGATGCGAATCTATTCAAAGTTAGAGATTTACATGGATATGTTTTTGTTGTGCCTCTGAAATAAAGTGGGATCGTCTTATTTTATGTGCATTCAATCTGAATATGATCATAAATTTGTGTGTGCTTTCAATCTTGAAATGGGGGGTGTGTTCCTATTGAGTTGTGTGCTTCTATTGGGATATTTACAGTATACATACACAATATTGGTAGAGTAATAGTTTGCCCTGACTTCTCAGGCAATGAGCCACATCGACAGGTAGAGATGGATAGGGTGATCACATCAAGCAGCCAACGTAGTGTAATAGTTACCACGCTAGTTCCAATAGACCAAGAAGTGTGTGTGGCTTTATAGGCTTTGATAGCTGCAACATTTCCTATTTTCATCACCCCCAGTGACACTATTTTGATTCAAAGTGACGTAATTCAGATCACAGGTATTAGGGTCCTTCTCAGAAACTATCCAGCACAATCTGTCCAAAACAATCGAAATAATAGTAGAACCCATCTTCATACAAATGTTTACAGTTGGAAAAGAATTGTGTATTTTGATGTTGATCCCATAGACATTGAGAAAAATGTATAACTTCACCATGTAACATCCATCCATAGCACCATTTTAGCACACATCTGCAACACCATACTAGCACGCACAATGTATTCAAACAAGAGTTTATTGATTACAAACAAGCAAAAAAGATTGGGTCTTAAAAGAAAAGAGTTGAACACAACTATTGGACTTAATACCCATTTCTCACCCCCACCACCAAAAAGTTGTATTCATTAAAAATGTAACCTGGACACCAAATATGTGGTGCACAATTTCTGAGAACGACCCATTAACTAATGTCTCTCTGGTCTGGTTCACATGTAAAATCTTTGCAGTTTCTGGATCAATACGCGCTTCAATCAATCAATCAATGGGGGCCGTCTTCTCAAAGAAAGTTGGCTGCAATGGACCTCCATCTCTTCCTGTCATTCGTTCCTCTCATGCATTCTGCATAGCTCATTGCTGTCCACTCAGCTTAGGTATTTCTATATCGCACATCCAAAACATAGAGGGAATTAGATTCATAATTTGAATTTGATATTCACCCTATCTGACAATAATGACAGATGATGACATGAATCACCTACCAGATTAGAATCCATTATAACATACTACATTCCACCCCAGATTGATAGCTGTTTAAGCTTGTTTTTGATTCAACAGTGCCTCTAGAGCACTTTGATTTTATCATCGGCTATTGGATGTCAAACATATTGTAAAAATATATACGGATTTTCGGTTCGGAATTATATATTGGCAGAGAGCATTATTATTCTTGGGTGATGGAGTGGGACAATGTTATGTAAACTAAAGGTAATAATATCCCACTCCCATTATGACATGATATAAGCTGTGTGAAATATATGTTCATATATTAGGCCTGGGATTAATGAAGAGATGTTCCTATATATGAGGCAGTACATGATTATTGAAATGTTTCTCTATGCATCCATGAAGAGTGCAACTGGAGAAAAGACCATTTTAACAGAGATCTATTGTAACTGTATGCAGCTACCTGTCCCTACATGACCACTGGGTGGGCACACCAGCCTAATTTGCATATACACACAGGGCACCACCTGCAGCTGGGTTGAGTGACAGCCACCCCTACTGGGGGAGGTGGTTCCCACCCAGACTGTGGAGGTGCCTGATTGGCTGGCTGTGGACTGCCCAGCCACCTGCACCCCATTGGCCCTCTGAGCACACTAGCCTCAAACCTGAGATCATTATTCTAGATTCTGCTTCAGACACACTGAAGAGAGATCACCCTACTCCTGGCTCTTGAGTGAGACACACCTACTCTGGAGCAGGAACCCCAGACACTCTGTCTGATGCTATCACAATTCATCTATTCCAATTGAGTGTGTACACAGCTATAGGACTCCTGTCCCATGGGCTGTAGGCACTGCTTCTATACAGGCTAAAGTAGTAATGAGGTTTTGTGTGGCTAGAAGGCAATGGATGTGGATGATAGATCACTGGTAGGTGGACAGGAGTTGGTGTTATTAAAGCACAACTTCTCCACTGTGTATCTGTGTGACTTGTCTTCATTCTTCCTTAGGATTGGTTAATGAATTGATAGATAAGTGATATGAAGGGGAGAGTTTCTGTAGTATTATCTGGTGTCCCAAACGTGGCCGGGCATTCAGAAATACAACAATATGGTGATTCTGACATATTTCTTTGGAGGAAACCTGCTGTCGCTACATAGGCTACTCTTTCCAATAAGCAGCAAGTGGTCTTTTATATGTACTTTCCCACTGACAGGTCAGCCCATACGACAGCCCTTCATAAACGACTTGTGGACCACTGGCTGGAATGGAAAATAGCCCGACCTGCAAATGGGTCTACTGAGCAGGATCTATAGGATGACCAACATCCTTCTACAGTGGACACTCTACCGCCTGAGCTACCTCCCACTCCTTATAGCTATATAAAGTTGCATAGTGCAATGAGTTTAAATGTCTGCTGTAGTTTTATAGATACATACTTTAGTTTTAGGTTGACGTTATAAGCTGTCTTACTTAACTTTGAAATATCATTTATTTGAAAGAGTTAACTGTGGAAACAAGAGACGTTCCTGTCACTTTCCAAGATCTCAAACCATATTGGGATATAGTCTTTGCAAACTCATTTCTAAAACTCTGATACTAATGCTTAATCAAAACTATTGCGTTACCTGGTTACAGCATCAGAATTTGGTCCCTAGGTTACTCAAATGCAAAATACATGCATGAATTCAAATGCAATTGTATATCTATACATATCTCATGCGGAAGGTTGTGCGGAAGGTCGAAACTCAGTCGAGTCAAAACAATGACTTAGACAAGTTATACTTCTCACTCACTAGCCTGACGCTCGGCATTACTAGGATAGGTTAAGGGCTGGTTATCTCGGTGTCAGGAAAACAACCCAAACAAAATACATGCATATGTATATAGGATACATCATCATTATCATGCTGTCGGTCGCGATGCGACAAAGACTGCCGCTCTCCATTTAGCTCATTTCATGAAAGCTGCCTGCAAAAGTGTTGAAGTGCTGCTGGCTTTTGCAAGTTACCAGCAGCACTCTCTCGGGGAGCAAATAGAGGTTTCACACTGGCAAGAACATGTCAAGACAGGCGCAAAACTATTTGTCCCTGCAGTGGCTGGTCGGGAGATGTTAGGAGTTCCATACATCAACCGCCCTTAATGCTGCCACAGTGACATGGTTTTCTGTTTAGGGTTTGCTCCCTTAGCCTTTGGTTCTGTCAAGGACCTGTACCGCAAGGCAGTGGTTTAGAACTCTGCAAGGCAGGGGTGTCAAACTCCCTGAGGTATTGCTATACCTGCATACATACTATATATATACACAACATCTATACATACGAAGAGTTCACGTGCAAAACCAAGTAAACGCCAATCCAAAAATGGAAATAAACATTGGTATCATACCTTCCACAAGTTCATTTTGTTATATTCCTACTCTTCTGTTCATTGTTCCATAACCATGTGATCGTATGAAAAGTGGAATTAGTGAGAATTACATTTATTTTCAGGTAAGAATCTTTTATTTAAACTGGATTTTCGGATTGGGGTTAACGTGGTTTTGCACCTGAACTCTTCTATATATGTATATATATATATATATAGATATATATCTAGAAGAGGCTCATATATCCTATGTACATACAATATATGAGCATGTCTCAAAAGGTCATAACTCTTTCTTTTTTGTCCATTCTAATGATTGATACAAAACAGCACAGAAACGGTTACACTAAAAACACAAGGACATTTGCTTCAAATCAATATGTATTCTATTGGGATTATGAAACACCATGTACAAAACAAAGCTGTTTATCCTGAGCAAATGCATAAGCAGATAGTGTGTTGATCATTACAATTGACAAAGCTTTGTCCCACATTGCTTAGACCTTTCGAGACAGTCTCATATATATATATATATATTTTACCTCGGTATGCCGCCTCTGGCTAGCCGTAGGCTAGGGAGAAGGAAGCACATCCGGGTCCAGCAATTAGCATAAGTAACTCACAACGGGAGGACGTTTGTGAGTTGCTCCACAGGATTTATCTACTACTACTGCTTTTATCCAAAAGTAAGTACTGTTTTCTTCGATAACTTTGTTTATCATGCTCTATAGCATCTTTTTATGAAAGTTCAGAACTTTCTTCAGTCCTGTTTGGACTTTGTACGTTTTTTAACTTACGGATAGAACATTGCGTGCCGCTGGCACAAACGAAACCGATACTGAGTTCTATCGACACCTGTTTTTCAGACAGGGAGAAATGGCAACCCGAGTTGCTCATTTCCTAAGAAAAGTCTCCCGGATCCTAATAGAGGATGATGTTGGGGATGCTTCTGGGTGTTTTTTATAAACACCCCTGACCGGTTTAAGGCGAACCTCCGAGTTTCGTAATATTTTCTCCAACTTGTTGGCGCTGTAGCCACAGGTGGGAGAAGTGTACGGAACAGAGAGAGGGGCCGATCTCACGATCGATGCCCTCCGTTTGGTTGGTTTCGTTACCACACACCTACGGCAAATTTAGCTTCACGCCTGTACTGACACGTTGCAACACACGTTCTCTGTACCATGTTCCTCAACCCAGTTTACTGGCTTACACTTGTGTAGTTGAGATGATTCCGGGTTAGTAACGCTTTGGTTTCGTTACAGTTCCCGATGGCCACTCGCCGGAATAAGCCGCCCGCTGCAGCGGTGGGTGTCCCCCCGACGGATTACGATTCGTCTCCACCGGCTACGGCTCCGCCGTCCCCACATCCTGGGGCTCATGCCTCGGATCAAGACAGTGATCACGCCCCTCAACCAGTGGGGTGGGAGGCGAAAATGGCGGAGATGATGGAGGAGAAGATGCGCCTTTTCCAGGCGCAGAACTTTCCAGATCCTTCCCAAATCCCTGATGAGGATTGGGAAGACTTTTCTGAGGACGAAGAGGACACGCTTTCGGCACCTGAGGTTCCGAAACCGAAAGCGCGCGGCAAGAAACGCCGCCCAGTGAGCATTTCTGGTGACGAGTTCACAAAGAAAGCGAAGTCTAAGCGCTCCAAAAAGTCCAAAAAGAAAAAGAAGAAGAAGAAGAAGGACTCTTCTTCAGACTCGTCGTCCGACTCTTCTTCCACCGAGTCGGATTCCGACACGGAACGAGCGGGTGTCTACGCCAAAATAGGCGTTAAAGCTGGCAAGAAAATTGTCAAAAAGAAAGCTCAGAAAGTGCGCACCACTACCATGATGCGCAAAACGGTGAATAGCCATTTCACTACGTTTAAACCGATCGAAGTCATCAACAAGTTGACTGAGCAGATTTCAGGAGTTAAGGGCATTCCTGCTTCGGTTTTCAAAGAGATGGATTCCGGCATTCATCTTTCCGACGAACGCCGTCGTTATGAAACTTCCCTCTGCCTGATCCATAAGGCAGTTTTGGGTGCCTTGACGTCTGTTATCCCTGTGGCTAACAGGATGCAGACAGAGAACAAGTTCTCGTCTTTGGCGCGGGTTATGGACCGGGGCATAGCTTTGTTAGCAGCCGCTAGTAACTACATGACCCATCGGAGATTTGAAAACGTTTTCAAATCGGTCACCACAGATGCCGGAAAAGAGGTTGCCCGCTCGAACAAGGTAACGGACCATGATGGTAAGGAATACACCGTGTATTCCGGACCTACCCCTATCAAGAGCAAACCGCTAGATAAATCCAAGATGTTTGGGGGTCAGCTAGCTTACCTGTACAAACAGGTAGAGGTCGACTACAAGAGTGCTAAAAACACTGAAGCAAAGAGTCGTCGCTTCCAAAACCCAGCAGGGTTCAGAAAGTCTAGGACGGATTTTCGATTCCGCAGAGGAGGAAGGCCGTTCAGGGGCGGACCGTCCTTCCAGTTCAACCAGCGAGGAAGGGGCCGAGGCGACAGGCCGGCCTCAAACTGGAACGACAACCGCGGCTACAAGAGGGATTTCGTTCCCAAGCCCCAGTTCCCGAAACAAGGCAACAAGTAGAGATTTCCACACAAACAGTGCTGCCTCCTGACCCTACAATGGTCACGGAGGAAACTCAAACTGAAGTAAGCCTTTTTCAAGCAGGGAATGTTTCTAATTGTTTACATCAATGGCAACAGTTAACCACTAATCCAGAGGTCCTGAATATTGTTAAAGGCATTCACATCCCTTTCACACAATTGCCTATACAAAAGAGAGCGCCTTTTCCGTATCAGTTTAATTCACTAGAAAAATCTCAGCTAGATCACCAGGTTCTACTGTTTGAGTCTAAGGGCATTGTCAACAGAGTTGAACATACTGAAGGGGAATATATTTCCAATATCTTCTCTACTCCTAAACCTGATGGTTCAATCCGAATGATTTTAGATTTAACTCAGTTGAATGAAATCATTGAATACAAACATTTCAAAATGTTTTCTTTAGAAACAGCTCGTGATTTAATTACCCCAGGGTGTTGGCTAGCGAGTGTTGATTTAAGGGATGCGTACTACACCGTTCCTATTCACCAGACAGATCGGAAATACCTACGTTTTCTCTGGAATGGCCAACTTTTTGAATTTACATGTTTACCTAATGGTTTGGCCTGCGCACCGCGTCTGTTTACTAAGTTGTTGAAACCAATTTTTGCACACATGGCAAAATTGGGGCATTGTATGTTTCCATACATAGATGATTCTTTTATTATGGGCCAATCTTTCACGCAATGTGAACTCGCTGTTAAAGATTTATGCAACATTTTCACCAAATTGGGTTTCTTCATACATAACAAGAAATCGGTTTTTTCTCCTACTCAGGAGCTTAAGTGTCTCGGGTTCATTCTGAACACCACGGCTATGACCGTTTCGCTTACACGCCAAAAGAAAGATAAGCTTTACCGCACAGCGATACAGCTGTTAGACACTTCTAGGCCAAAGATTAGACAGGTCGCGGTCCTTATCGGGGTCATGGTTTCGTATAGTCCAGCTATTCTATACGGAGCGGCACACATAAAATCCCTCGAAATTGATAAAAATTTGGCGCTGGCCCGCGCAAAGGGAAACTTTGAAAAGACCATGTTTATTTCGGAGAACGGCCTAGCCGACATTGATTGGTGGCTAAACCACTTTGACCATTCCCCCAATCCCATTAGAATGGGAGAGCCTGACACTACCGTTACCACTGACGCGTCTCTCCAAGGGTGGGGAGCACATCAAAATGATGTAGCAACGGGAGGAAGATGGCTAGAATCGGAACTCCCCGATCATATTAACGTTCTAGAACTAAGGGCCATTTACTTGGGATTAACCAGTCTAGTAAAAATACCCAAAAATAATGTACGTATCCTCACGGATAACACCACAGCTATGGCTTATGTCAGAAATATGGGAGGTACAAAATCGATTAAATGTAATGCAATGGCACTTCTCATTTGGAACTGGGCTCAAACCTTTGATGTCTGGTTAACTGTTAATCACATTCCAGGCACACAAAATTGTCTAGCTGACAAGATGAGTCGCCAGTTCCATGATCACTTAGAGTGGTCACTTAATCCATCCATTTTCAAACACATTTGTCACACATGGGGTTCACCTCAGATCGATTTGTTCGCTTCGCGTAATAACTTTAAAATTCCAAAATATGTTTCGTGGCACCCGGAACCCAATGCTTGGCACATTGATGCCTTCTCCCTAAAGTGGCGACATCATTTCTTTTACATTTTCCCCCCCTTTACTATCATTAGCAAAGTCGCCAGAAAGATTCAAATGGAGGGGACACACGCCATACTCATCGTCCCCGAGTGGCACACGCAACCGTGGCTACCGACGTTACTAGCCACAGCCAAAAGCAGCCTTCGCTTCCCAAGATTCCGAGGAAACCTCAAACATCAGGGACCACTAGAACGCCACGGAAACGTGTCGACAACTCCGTTAGTGGCATTCCTTTTTTAAATAAATATTTAGAACAGTTTGGCTTAGACAAAATTACACAACAGCGTTTGGTTGATGATGCGTGGAGAAAAGGAACGGTGAAAATGTATACTACGTATTTAAAGAAATGGGGTATTTATTGCCTGCTTAAGAAAGTCAAGCCAATGACTCCCACAGTATCCCAGGTAGGACTCTTCCTACGTTACCTAGAGGACGAAGGCCTAGGATATGGCGCTATTAACGCTGCCAGATGTGCTCTGTCGATAATCCTACCGCGGGTTAATGGACAAACAATGGGTAAACACCATGTTATTTGTTGGATCATACGATCAATTTATCAGAGGAATCCGCCTAAACCCAAATATAATAGGTTTTGGGATGTTTCTCTAGTGTTCAACCTCTTCAAGAAATGGCCAGAAAATAAGTTTCTGGACGTTAAACTTTTAGGTTTCAAAGTCGCAGTTTTGCTTCTCCTGGTCACTGGACACAGAGGCCAAACTATAGTTGCCCTGTCGCTGAATGGTCTAGAAATTGACAGTAAAGAGGCCACGTTTGATTTATCAACTTTATTAAAATCAAACCGATTAGGTGACCCCCTTTCTACGATAGGGGTGTCCAGTTTCACTCAGGATCGCAAGTTATGTGTCGTATCTGCGATACGAAATTATATATCCAAGACAAGATTAATAAGAAACTCAAGACAGCTATTGGTCAGCTTTATTAAGCCACACAAGGCCATTTCCAGGGATACCCTCGCCCGATGGACAATGAATGTGTTAAAACTGGCGGGAGTAAATACAGACAGGTACTCATCGCACTCTACACGTGGTGCAATGGTGTCCAAGGCAAGATTGCTAGGCATCTCCGTTAAACGGATCCTAGCTCACGCGGGATGGAAAACCGCTACTTCGTTTGCTAGACATTACCACAAACGACTAGAGAAGCCTCAGCCTATAGCGCACAGGCTACTCACCAACTGAAAGAGAGAGGTAAGAAAAACATTGGTTTTTCCTCTTTTTTGCCATACAAATCGCTTTTCCATTGTTGCATACATAAGACATAATCACTAAAGAATAATAACAAAACAAGAATATCAGGATAAAAATTATTTTACGTAAAGGTCTCCCTAGCCTACGGCTAGCCAGAGGCGGCATACCGAGGTAAAATAGATTAGTTAGACGAATCTTACCTGGGTATAGATGATGGATAACTATTGTTTTACCGAGGTAGAAGCCTCGGTTAGACGTGGGCGAGGGCCCACCCACCACGCCCTGCCACGTCTAGTCAATCACTCACTTTAGCATGAGGTCACTTGACCTTAGGTTGTTTTTTAGAATCATTTTTATCCTGAATTAGTAGGTAAAGATTGCTGGACCCGGATGTGCTTCCTTCTCCCTCGCCCACGTCTAACCGAGGCTTCTACCTCGGTAAAACAATAGTTATCCATCATCTATACCCAGGTAAGATTCGTCTAACTAATCTATATATATATATATATATATATATATCGGGCAGTGACCGCTGCCGGGAAAGTGGTGGGTGTCCTCTCCAATGTCTATCCAGCCTTCTATCAAATGCTTGGTGTTTCAACCACTTCATCCCGGATACTGATTTTTCTTTAGCTCACCTCAAGGCTGGGACTCTCCTATGAAGATATTATAGCATGCATCACATGAATGCTAAGCACACCAGCCCAAACCATTGATATGGAGAACACTCTGCGGTTGTAATAATATATAATAACTGAGCAATTTGATTCACCGAACAGTAGAATGCTTGCTAAACTACTACCATTTCCTTTTATTTATGTATTTAATTATTTATTGTCTGGGACTTTTTTTTACTAGCTGCCAATAAATATTGATATTACAACGAGTGCGCAGTTTAAGTCGACCTCTCCAACAGTAGGGTGTGTGTGTGTGGTGTGTGTGGTGTTCTATGTATGGGGTAGCTTCAGTTGTCAGCATAGCAAACATATTGATCCCAACTTGGTTCTGCATCTAGGAACCAGGGGAAATAGATCCACAAGACTAATAAATGAGCACGTGACACATTGCTACCCGTGTGGTTTAAAGTTGCATAGCTTGATGGTTTTGAGTGTCTGTCGTGTTTGCTGAATAAAATTATCGTTTACCAGAAAATAAATTTATATTACTATTAACTCTCTCTCATGTTGACTACAAAATTCCAAATAGGTAACAATTCAGCAAGGCGGAGACAGTAATGGGAATAGTGGTTTTATTGGATATCTCGGGAAAGGCTCATTAGGTACACACATGACTAACCAGAACATTGGTATCTTCTCCCGTGTCGCCAGTCTTCCCTCTAGTGTGACTGGGCGAGACTCCAACCTTCAACCCTACCCCTCTAGTCTGTTCCCATAGGTGTGGGTGGGTGGGTATCTTTCAAGAGAAACCTAAAGCTGAGAGACATTAAGACCGACTCATGGACATCACTCCCACAGCAGAGAGCTAATTGGGGAGCGGCAGTCAAGTAATGAAAGCAGTCTTTGTCGCATCGCGACTGACAGCATGATGATGATGATGGGTGGGTGGGTGAAGAAAGGTAGTGATGTGGTGATGATGGCAGCAGCGGAGGTTGTGCGTGGGTTTGAATCGTTTGTTAAGTCACTTAGCCAAAATGGGGTGAAAAGACCCGTGTCGCCGTATGGCGGCCGCTGAGTTAAAGTTAGTTTGGCCAGTTCAGTATGAGTGGTGGCAGTTGTAGTCAGGTTGATTCGTTTGTGTAGTTGTCAAGTCTCCACAATGAATTAGCCATGTTTATGCTAACATGCCTTGGGCATGGATTTGGATGTGTATGCTTGCCCAATCAGAGCTCGATTTTCACTGCGGAACCTCAAGCACTCCTTCTCGCATTGGAGTGTATTGAGGTATCCAACCACACTAACTATGTTATATACAGTGATTCGTTCTCTTGCCTCCTGGCTGTTGCTGGTCTGAAAATGAATCACCCTATTCTAGCAACGGTCATGTATAAAATGAACCAACTGGCAATGGATGGGTATAATATCCATGTGTGCTGGGTGCCTGGCCATGCCAGCATACAAGGGAACGAACGAGCTGATCGGGCTGCGAAGAAGGCCCTGAACTGTGATCTTGAACCATGTCTGATCCCTCACTCTGATCTGAAACCACTAATAACCACCCACATAAAATCCAAATGGGAACCTGAGTGGGATGAAAACATTAATAAACTTAAAGAAATTGAACCATCTGTGGGAAAACCATCACAGACTCATGCGGAAGGTCGGCGGGACCAAGTGGTCCTTAGCCGCTGCCATATTGGCCACTCGTGGCTTACACATGCTTTTCTGCTCAAGGGGGAACCTTTGTTTGGGGGTCAGTCCCTGCTGACACTCAAACACATTTGACTAAGTTCCGTTGATTTGTTGGCCCTGCGCTAACAATTCTACACTGCAGACAGAATCAATCAATAGTTCCATCCTCTAGTCGAGGGTTGGATGCAATGGTTCTCCACTTGTCCCGATGTTGTGCTGTTCTGATAGACTGTGAATAATTCAAGCCTGTCCACTGTGAAATATTTGTAAACCATGATGTTCTTGGTCTCCCTCTCCCTCTGCTGCCATTCACCTTCCCTTCCAACAATGTACGGTATATTGAACTCTGACGAATGATGTGGCCAAAATAAATAAGTTTCTTTGTCTGTATAGTGGCAAACAAGCTTTTCTTATTTTTAATTTTTCTGAGAACTTCTTTGTTGGTGATCTTCTTTGTCCATGATATTTTCATCATCCTTCGATAAGTCCACATCTCAAATGCTGCTAAACGTTTGTACATTTTCTTAGAGATTGTCCATGTCTCTGCCCCATACATTAGAGTAGACCACACATAACACTGAAGAATACGCTTCCTTGTTTGTATTAATATCTTACTTGATGTTAACACTCTATACATTTTGGAGAATGTTGTTCGGGCTATTGTTATCCTTCTTTTAATTTCTTCCTCACATCTCCCATCATTTGTAATCTTTTGTCCGAGATATATGAATTCGGATACTTGTTCTATGTTTGTGCCATCTATGGTTATATTGACATTTGGTTTATCTGTCTTTTTACTTATAACCATTGTTTTGGTCTTCCTGGCATTCATCTTCATGTTGAATAGTATTCCAGCTTTATTGATTCTATTCACTATATCTTGTAGGTTTTTCTCACTGTCTGCTAGTATTACACTGTCATCGGCATATCTAAGATTGTTGACGTTCATGCCACCTATTGTCACTCCCTTGCAATCTTCAATGTGTCTGAAAATCATCTCTGTGTACAGGTTAAATAGACATGGTGACAATACACACCCCTGTCGAACTCCTCGTTTAATCATAACTTCATCCGATAGGCCCTGCTCCATTTTTATAAATGCACGTTGTGTCCAGTATAAGTTCACAATTAGTTTAATGTCTTTGCCATTGACACCAATATCTTGTAAACATTTGATTAACAGTTCATGATTGACTCGGTCGAAGGCCTTCTCATAGTCAATAAAGCAGGCATAAACATCCTGGTTCACTTCACAATAACGTTCACAAATCATTCTCATATTGAAAATCCCTTCACGTGTACCTCTTCCAGATATAAACCCACTTTGTACGTTACTGATTTGTTCTTCAATTTTCTGTCTGTTTCTCAGTAAAATTATTTTCAGGATCATCTTCAACATATGACTCATCAGGCTTAGTGTTCTGTACTCAGTACACAATGTTGGTTTTAGCTTCTTTGGGAGTCGTACAAATATGGATTCATTCATATTCAATGGTATAAATCCAGTCTCATAGATGTCAGTTACTAGCTTATGAATGATTTGAATCCCCACTTCATCTAGTCCTTTTATCATTTCTGATGTTATCTGGTCACTTCCAGGAGCCTTACCTGCCTTTAGATCATTGATAGCCTTCTCAACCTCTGATACTAATATTTCCCATCTTCTTTCTCAATTGTGGGTGGGTTCCCTCTGTCATCATTGTATAGTTTGTTTACATATTCTTCCCATCTGGACTTTATTTCATCTTCTTCAAAGACATTTTGCCGTCTTTGTTCTTGATACATTTACTGCTTCTCTGTCTGTATCCTTGACCTGTTATCTCTTTCACTTTCTTGTGCATCTCTCTTGAACGATGTTGAGACTCAAGTTGTTCCACTACTTCACACTTCTTATTCCACCATTCATCTTTAGCTTTTTTGCATTCATCTTCTATTTCATTCTTCAGGTGTTTGTATTTAGGTGGATCAGTGGTTTTCACTTTCTTCCTTTCTGCCATCTTTTCTAGTATGGTTTGCGTCATCCATGATTGCTTTGTCTCTCGTTTTTTATTTGGTAACACCTCCTCTGCTGACTTGACCATGCTTTCTCTGAGAGCTTCCCATTCCATTTCAATGTTGTTATACTCTCTCTGAGGAGTTTCTTCATTCATCAGTACACTGAATTTGTTATGAACAGAGACATTATACTTAGTTCTGTATTTTGCATCTTTTAACATGTTCATATCCATTTGAATGTTGTTTTTAATTTTGTTCTGCTGTTTCAATTTCACTACCATACTGATTACTACTGGATTATGATCCGAACATATGTCAGCACCTGGATATGTCCTTGCCTGTTTGATACAATTTCGATATCGTTGGTTGACAAGAATGTAATCGATCTGGTTCCGACATACATCACCAGGGCTCTTCCATGTATATAGTCTTCTCTTTGGATGTTCAAATAAGGTGTTAGCAATTACTAGTTTTGATGTCAAACAGAAATTTATCAAGTATTCACCACGATCATTTCTCTCACCTAAGCCAAATCTTCCTGTTACTGGATATTCATGTTGTTCTCCAACTTTCGCATTCCAATCGCCCATAACAATTGTTATTTCTCCAGACTTGGTGTATTCCATTACCTTTTTGATGCTGTCATAGAACTCGTTGACTTCTTCATCATCGTGATCTGAGGTTGGTGCATAAACTTGCAGAATGTTTATATTGAACGGTTTTCCCCTCAGCTTCATCATAATAATTCTGTCAGATACTGGCCAGAATCCAATCATTGTGGCGGCAATGGACTTCTTCATCATAATTCCAACGCCATACTGATGTTTTTCATCTCCAGAATATATCATATCTACCTCACTATCACCTATCCTCCCGTCACCCGTCCATCTCGTCTCAGCTATACCTAGGATGTCAAGGTTTAGCGCTGTCATTTCCACTTTCAGGTTGTCATATCGGCCTGGTTTGTACAATGTTCGTACATTCCATGTACCAATCTTTAGCACCTTTCCTCCAGTTTTCAGTTGCCTGACATCAGATGCATACCTTCCTATTTTAGGCTTTGAGTTTACATTGTCATTACTAGGTTTCTTAATAGTTGAAGGAAAGGTGCCTCCACTGTAGCTATTAGACAGTATGCATGACCTTTTTACTAAAGTAAAACAAGAAAACAATTTAGCGTTTTTGAGACAAGCTGGACTTTACCACCTCATATAG
>JASIRB010000265.1:0-25000 GCA_030323885.1 Branchipolynoe longqiensis
TGTTAATTCATCTGATAACTTAGAAATAATCTCCGCCGGTTTAAACGTGCGGAAATGGCCATTAATGTTCTCACGCATAAGCGTAGTGGTTTTCACACGCTTAGCCCTTGGCTTCTCCACTTTCTTAGCCACTTTGCCTCCAATGGCAGCATAGACACCTTCATATCGCGTGTCTGAGTCCGATTCCGTAGAAGTGGAATCTGTGGACGAGTCAGAAGAAGAAGAAGAAGAATCTTTCCTCTTCTTCTTCTTCTTCTTCTTGGACTTGGTCTTGCGCTTTTTGCGAAGTCCAGTCTTCTCCCTCTCCTTGGTGAAATCATCACCAGAAGAAACAATATGTTTCTTCTTCTTCCTCCGTTTAGGAGAAGGAGGAGGAGCCCTAAGCTCCATCTCTGAGTCTGTCTCCGAGAAATCCTCCAAAGAAGACTCCTCTTGAACACTCGGCATTCGCCGTTTACGAGACACCGCTGGTTTGAGAGCCATTATATGACTCTCCATCGCCGCAAACCGCGTCTCCCAATTTTGAGCCGCAGCGCCGTCAGGCACTATGTCCTCCTCGGAGAGAATATACGCCCCGGGCTGTGTCGAAGGCACTGCCGACGACATGGGTGAGGAGTCGTACTCCTCGTCCCCTCCACTCGGAACACGCCCCTCGGCTGCTACTGCACCGCGCTTACTCCGCTTCGTGGCCATCGGGAGCTGAAACAAAGATTTTTGGTCAGTCCCGGTATATATATATGTCACAATATGGTTGTTTCAAACTCATTTGGACATCTATTGGTGTTAGAGAACGTGTTTATACCGTTATAACACAGGCGTAATAAGCTAAATTTGTGCGTGGGTTGTGGGTCAAGCCCAAACCTTACGTGGGGTCGGGACCAGTGTATCGGCCCGCCCATCCCTCTGTTCTGCACACTTCTCCCACCTGTGACTACAACGTCAGCAAGTTGGAGAAAATGCTACGAAACTCGGAGAAACGCCTGAAAAAGTTTGTGGGGAGTCTATAAAAGAAACCCAGGAGCATCTCCAACATTACTCCCTATTAGAGTACGAGAGAATTTCCACAGGAGACGAGGCAGAGCCCACATCTCTACCCATAATCACACGGTGACTCGGGTGTTGACAGAACCGCTAATGACCGGTTTCAATCCTTCGAGAAGGAATTCTATCCTTGGTTTTTTATATCCAAATAACTCGTCCAAAATGGACCAAGGAAAGTCTAAACTTTCCATAATGATGCTCTAATGCATCATGATTAAGCTAACCACAGTTTTTATGATACTTACTGCGTATTAGCTTGTATGTAGACTAAATTTGCCGGAGCAACCCAACGACACGTAGTCCAGTCGTGAGTTGTATATGCTAATTACTGGTACCTCACGTGCTTCCTTCTCCCTAGCCTGAGGCTAGCCTGTGGCTGTATACCGAGGTAAAATATATATATATATATATATATATATATATATATTTTTTACCTCGGTATACAGCCTCAGGCTAGGGAGAAGGAAGCACATCCGGTGTAGTAAGTTCAAAACACTACCCCACAAAAACACTATGGTAGTGTTTTCAACCTAGGTTCAAAACACTATGGTAGTGTTTTCAACCTAGCTGAAGGTAGGTTCAAAACACTACTTTGGCCACGCTCAAAACACTATCCTCAAGTTCAAAACACTACCTTTAAGTTCAAAACACTACAGGGCAGTATGTAGTAAGGTGGGGCAGTAGGGGTTGTTTTTAGTGGTTATTGTTTTACATCCTAGCAATGTGGAAGGTCATATCAGGATGGGTACTGACTATCCTATAGACCTATTTCATATGACGTCAGCATACATATCTAGGTCAGTGCGCGTGGATTTTGGCTGCAGGATGACATTGTGTCACACTGCAAACTCAATGGATATGAGCAATATTCATACAGAAAAAGTGAAATATCTCTAAAACAACACCACCTAGACACAAACCACTTGGTACACATATAGAAAACATATTCAACGAATAGATTATGTTAAATTTATATGGTTACGGTTCTGCATTTCTATTAATTTTGAATAAAATAGATGTTTTGCACTGCACGTTCCGGCAAACTCAATGCATTGTCAATGGTCGTGAGCAATCTTCATACAGAAGAAGTTAAATATCTCTAAAATCACACCACCTAGACACAAACCGCTTGGAAGACATATAGAAAACATATTCAACAAATAGATTATATTAAATTTATAAGGTTTGGGGTTTGTATTTCCATTAATTTTTAATAAAATAGATGTTTTGCACTGCGCGTACCGGCAAACTCAATACATTGTCAATGGCCGTGAGCAATCTTCATTCAGAAAAAGTTAAATATTTCTAAAACCAAACCACCTAGAAACAAACTGATTGGAACACATATAGAAAACATATTCAACGAACAGATTATAGTAAATGTATATGGTTAGGGTTCTGCACTTCTATTAATTTTGAATAAAATAAATGTTTTGTACTGCACATACCGGCAAACTCGATGCATTGTCAATGGCCGTGAGCAATCTTGAATTATCTTCACACAGAAAAAGTGAAATATCTCTAAAACTACACCACCTAGAAACAAACTGACTGGCACACATATAGAAAACATATTCAACGAATAGATTATATTAAATTTATAAGGTTAGGGTTCTGCATTTCTATTAATTTTGAATAAAATAGACGTTTTGAACTGTGCATACCGGCAAACTCAATGCATTGTCAATGGCCGTGAGCAAGCTTCATTCAGAAAAAATGAAATATCTCTAAAACTACGCAACCTAGAAACAGACTGCATGGTACACATATAGAAAACATATTCAATGAATAGATTATATTTAATTTATAAGGTTAGGCTTCTGCATTTCTATTAATTTTGAATAAAATAAACGTTTTGCACTGCGCATACCGACAAACTCAATGGCACGATGCCTTCATTCTGCAGCCAAGCTGCTCGCGCATACACGATGTTAGTAAACATTGAAATAGGTCTATTAATGCCAAACGCCATGCTAGGAAAGCGACAAGTATCAATTTTAAAGTCATTGGTTTTACTCGACAACGAACCAAACTCCCGACCTTCCACATGCGATGCCCGTTCTCTACCGTTTAAACCACCGCGCAGCACTATCACTGTATACTAATATGTTGTTGAATGCCGCAGCACTATCAGCATGTACTAATAGGTTGCTAAATATTGCAGCACTATCAGTGTATACTAGTGCATTGTTGAACGCTGCAGCACTATCAGCATATAGTAATACATTGTTATATACCGCAGCACTATCAGGGTATACTAATACATTGTTAAACGCCGCAGCACTATCAGTGTATACTAATATGTTGTTAAATGCTGCAGCACTATCAGGGTATACTAATACATTGTTAAACGCCACAGCACTATCAGTATATACTAATACGTTGTTAGATGACACAACACTATTGATACTATCAGCATATACTAATACATTATTAAAAGCTTCAGCACTATCAGGGTATACTGATACATTGTTAAGCGCTGCAGCCCTGTCAGTGTATACTAATATGTTGTTAAACGCCGCAGCACTATCAGTGTATACTAATACATTGCTAAACACAGCAGCACTATCAGTGTATACTAATATCTTGTTAAACGCCGCAGCACTATCAGTGTATACTAATACATGGCGCACACGCCGCAGCGATATCAGCATATCAGCGTGTCGAGTTATGTCCAGGTACGGTGACAGACGTCAAGGTTTTGGACATACTCAAAACTTTCGATGTAGCTCAACGTAAAGGCCATTATATTGGGTTATGTCGAGATACGTTTGTCACGGTGCACACACCGCAGCACCATCAGCGTATACTAATACGTGGCGCACACACCGCAATGCTATCAGCGTATACTAATACATGGCACCACGCCGCAGCACCATCAGCGTATACTAATACGTGGCGCCATGCCGCAGCACCATCAGCGTATACTAATACATGGCGTACACGCCGCCACGCTATCAGCGTATACTAATACACGCTTCAAACGCCGCAGCAGGGTCAGCTTGTCATGATAGTGTTTTGAACTTAGGTAGTGTTTTGAACGTACGTAAGGGTAGTGTTTTGAACTTGACAGTAGTGTTTTCAACCTAAGTTCAAAACACTACCGTAGTGTTTTGAACGTAGGTTCAAAACACTACCGTAGTGTTTTGAACGGCATAGTGTTTTGAACGTCCTACACCGGTGTCGTATTCTCAGCGCCTGGTCATTCTCAGCGGCCTGTCGTGGCTTCTGTGCATGTGCGGATTTTAAGACATATGCAAAAGACCCGTGGCCTCGCCGGCTACAAGCTCAGCTGGTGCCCGGCAGTGTTAGGGTCCGATCAGGCCGAAATCTATTGAATGCGATCATATTTAACAGAATTACATACTCAAATAATGAAATTTCATTAAATTAACCTTAAAGGGACCAGCTATAGCTCGCTGGGACACTGCGCGTACTCCGACAAATGCTCTCCAAGCACAACCTTGTTTAGTTTTTATGCTTAATTGAACCAAGTATGTGTGGGGAGAGTAGGGGACCAGGGCTGTGCTAATCTGAACTGCAAAGCCAGGGCCGCGTTCAGGCTCCGTCTCGGAGGCGCCTCGGAGGCGCCCGTGACGTCAGGCTAGTCTGAACAACAATAGCAGTTGGTCGCCTCGAAAATGGCCGCCCCCATAGGCGGCGGCCATTTGCAATCGAAATGCTGCGCTCTGATTGGATGAAACCACTGAGCCCGGCGGCCATTTTCGAGACGCTTTTTGTCTCCAACCTGAAAAGGGAGGCGTCGCCGAGACGTCGCCGAGACAGACCCTGAACGCAAATAGGCCAAAAAGCATCGCCGAGACGTCGCCGAGGCGCCTCCGAGACGGACCCTGAACGCGGCCCAGTTGGTTGTCTCCAAAATGGCCGCCCCCATAGACGGCGGCCATTTGCAATGGAAAAGCTGCGCTGTGATTGGCTGAAATTGTGCCGGCAACAGGCTCACACAGTAACAAGAGTTGCTGGTTCCCAGTATGGGCGGCAATAAATTAAGCCCAAATCTATTCAAAGCTGTCATATTTAACAGAATTACATACTCAAATAATGAAATTTAATTAAATTAACCTTAAATTCCAAGCGATATTAACGTAGCAGCTCGATCAGCGTCGAATCGCCGAGTGTAAACAAAACAAATAGCAGTGATTGCCGCAACGTGCGAAAATCCGCGCATGCGCAGAAGCCATGACAGGCCGCTGGTGTTTTGGGGAGTTTTCAGTCGCATCAGAATTTCAAATCGAGTTCGTTTGTTTTCCACGCGGCGGATAGCTGGCGACTTTAAATTCCAAGCGATATTAACGTAGCAGCTAACAACGTAGCAGTAATCAAAACAAATAGCAGTGCTCGCCGCAACGTGCGAAAATCCGCGCATGCGCAGAAGCCACGACAGGCCGCTGAGAATGACCGGTGATGCGGATTCCGAGGGACACCAGTTTGACAGGGACACTTCCATTCAAATGCATTGTTAACTGCCGTGAGCAAATCTTCATACAGAAGAAGTCAAATATCTCCCAAATGACACCATCTAGAAACAAATCGTTTGGTACACATATAGAAAACATCTTTACCATAAAGACTATATTAAATTTATAAGGTTAGGGTTCTTGAATTCTATTATTTTTGAATAAAACTAACGTTTTGCACTGCGCGTAGCGTCAAACTCAAGGCATTGTCAATGGCCGTAAGCAATCTTCATACAGAAAATACACAAGAAGTCAAATATCTCTTTAATTACATCATCTAGAAACAAATCGTTTGGTACACATATAGAAAACATCTTTACCAAAAACATTATATTAAATTTATAAGGTTAGTGATGATGCTGTTCGATTTTGACGCATGTGCAGAAGCGATGTGTCCCTCGCAAACTGGTGTCCCTCGGAATCCGCAACACCGGGAGCTTAGAATACGACACCGGGTCCAGCAATTAGCATAAGAATCTCGCGGTACATGTATTCTCGATGTCGGCATGACGTCACAACCCCGGAAACTAGCCCGCGAAGGGTAAAATACGGCGTGATGTGTGCTGCGGCAATGCTATGTCTATGGGGAGCATTTATTTTTGTAAAATAAATTTTAAAACTTTCATCGAATCGATTAAAAATATCTCAATGCGCGATTGAAGAGGAAGATCTGAGGTATTTAATTTAAGCTAAGAGCAATTTTCTCTGAAAGCATTAAAAACAGAGATAATAGTGAAAGTTGGGATATTCTGAGTGTCACTGCCAGTGTTAGCCTTACCAAATCATGGCCTCAAAAACTATTTTCGCCAAATACATTCAAGAACTTCCAATTGGCTGATAAAAAAAAAGCTGAACATGAAATTATAGAGAAAGATCTGAACTATTTAATAGAAACAAGAGAAATTTGCTTTCAAAGCACCAAAAAGCAGAAAGCACTGTGATAGATAGGGTAGTTCTAATGTTGTTTCTATGGGAGTAGCATTTGTTTTACCCTTCGCACGCCGTGAACCGCAAAAGTGCCCGGATGTCCGACATCGAGAATGTACGCAAGTTGTTCAGCGATACTTTTCTACAAATTTCTCCACTAATACCCGGATTTCGCGGATTATTTTCCACAGTTTGCTTTATTAAGAACATTACCGTCCTTTGTGCGAGTTTTAGCTAGGTGGCGACTGTATTTTCGGAATTATTAGCGTTTAACCTAGGTACAAGATTCACCCCGTACTGCTGCAGTAGGGGTGCAAACCAGCCTTATGTAAAAGCTGGCGAAAAAAACGGGTCAATGAAATGAGAGCCTAATTTCACAATCTAAGAAGCAACATTTATTCTTTACATCTGTTTTATTATTTACCCGCTACCTTTGAGTTGAAAAATATAATATAATATCTAGTTTAATAAGATTTAAAAGTGAAATCGACGGCGTTCTGCGGCCGCCATCTTGTCTTTTTTGCATTCTCTCCCATTTCACCAACTCTGTGCCTATATGCATAATATAGGTAGGCCATTTGATACTGGAGCCACATACTGGAGCCTCACTTTCATACTAACGCTATTTTCGCCCGTATTTACATAAGGCTGGTCTTCACCCGTGTACTACACGGGTGAATCTTTTATCTACGTTTAACCGTAACGAAATTCCGGGTCGCTAGCTTTCGAGTCGCCTTGGCGCGTTGGTTTCGTTCGTTCGCTTAAATCCCCCATTTTCGCTCGATTACTTCTTATAGTTTATTCGTCTTTCGCTAAGGAAGGACGTATATTACGGTTTAACCGTTCCACACGTTTCTTTATTAAGGACAATTCTGTACTTTTGCAGTTATTAGCGTTTAACCGTTCCGATTCGGGTAGGTTTTTTTCAAGTCGACGTGACCCCTGTGTTTTTGGGGAGTTTTCAGCCGACCCGGAGTTCGCTGTATTCTCGATGTCGGACATCCGGGCACTTTTGGGGTTCACGGCGCGCGAAGGGTAAAACAAATGCTACTCCCATAGAAACAACATTAGAACTATCTATCACAGTGATTTCTGCTTTTTGGTGCTTTGAAAGCAAATTTCTCTTGTTTCTATTAAATAGTTCAGATCTTCCTCTTTCATCTTCCGAATACCGGAAGTTAAGTATCCGGGGAGAGGACAAGCTCGCGCAGGCCGGAAGTAGCCTCAGTTTGAAACTCGGCAGCGAAGTGGCAGCAGCGAGTTGGAGGAGGCTACTAAAGGTAAGTTATAGGAGGATTTATATCAAGATTGGTGAATGAAAACTTAATTACTTGGGATTGTGAAATCAACCTGAGTGTGTGAAAATAATTATATATTAGTTATTATGTACTAAGTGCCTGTGTTGTCGTTTCAGAACGACCAGTAAGACTGCGAGACCCGTGCTTGGCACATCTCGGCCGTTCGATCAAAGCTGCTGACTAGAATTGACGAAGTGGTCGCATTACTGACGGTTGAAATACCAGAATAGACGGTTGAAATACCAGAAAATAATGGCAAGAATGATGTCGGTTGAAGACAAGCCACCGGCTCCGCTACATTGTATGAGTGATTCGGAGAGTGAGGCGGCGGAACCGCAGAGGTTAGCCAAAGCTAAACCGCGTAGGAAAATGGTGGGAGAAAAATCTAAGACGCGCACAAAAAATGGCGACGTGGGTCAGGCTAGTGTGGTGTGTAGCGCGGCTAGCATACCGGTGTTACCTCCAGACCCTGACATGTCAGCTGTCAAGAAAATGTACGAAGAAATGTTGGCGCTAAGAGATGAAGCGAAGGGTTTTCACGAAGATTCAGAACGCCTTCGTGAAGAGTGGCGTGTTGACCGTGAATCCGAAGTAGGTCAGGATGGCGGTCGCGAGGCGTATCTGGGTTATGAAGTCGAAACAGAGGATTATGTAGGTCAAGATGGCGGTGACAGTGGGTGGGCGGATTACGAGCCAGTGGACAGTGATCAAGGAACCCATACGTTGATTCGATAGGTTCATTAAATACGGCAGAACAAGTGGCAGCATTAAAATCTGGGGTGCTTGCGCTAAAACCACAGGTGCCGGTTGTGTTGGAAGCTAGTACGAGCAAAGTGTCGCCGTTCGAGAGCTTTAGGATTCCGCAGCCGCCAAAGGCGCAGGACCTGCCCAAGGTGACAGTCACACCGAATAATAACAATAACAATACAACTCAACGTGTGGAAATCAAACCTAGACGGGAATTTAGGTTAGATATGAACCTGCAGAAGGGAACGTTGTTGACAGAGCTTCAAGAGACCTACAAGGTGAAGAAGCCGGTGACCCCTCGGATTACAATTAGTGAAAGTATGGCGGGTGCCATCCAGCACTATTATGGTGGCCCCAATGAGGGTGCACAGAAACATTTGAAGACAATTAGGGAAATTTCCCGCATGTATACAGGATTAGCAGACGTGCCATCCGCGAGGGTACAGGTGTTAAATGAAGAAATACGATTCGCCGAGAGCAGGAAGGAGGGTGAGAATGCGCTTCTCACGGCTTCTAAAGGCATAGTGGGGGTGCTTACGGCCATCGCACCCACTATGGATATTATACTAAAAAGGGGTTCGGCTGACCCGGAGTTGGATGGACAGGCAGTGAACATGTTAAATGCCATAAAGTTAGTGGTTGCTACTCACGCACAGATGAAACTGGATCGAAAGCTAAGTGTTCGGAAGGTAGTACATTCCCAGTTGGGGAAGGAACTCATTAAAGACAAAAGGGATCTGTATGGCGACCTACCGGAGGCAACTGAGTTCTTGCTGGGTGAAAATCTAGGAGAAAGAAACAAACAACTCCTAAAATCGGTGAAAGCGTCTGATAATTGCATGAACACTAATCTGGCATACATAGGAAAGAGAAGGAACCCCTTCGAACATCAGGGAAGATATGGCGGTCCTTACAACAAACAATTAAGGAGCGGCAGATTCAGAGCCCGAGGGACGAGAGGAAACCAGGCCTGGGGAGGTAGGCCGCTACAACCGGAGAGAAAGTTTGGTAGGACGGCTGACGATTACTCCCACAACAGTGTCCCATCTTTCCCGAGAGGGGGGCGTGGCCGTGGAAACAATAACCGGGGTTTTCAGAAGTGAGGCACCCTGTCCAGGTGGGTGGCTCCACAGAGCTGATTAAGGGTAAGAAACCATTAGATAGCTTTAAAGCAGGCAATATAACTAATGCGCTTAAAAACTGGTCAAAAATAACTAGTTGTAGTAGTCTGAACATGAGCTCTACTATCACGCAGTAGCAGCGGAGACTACGACGCCATCAGCGCAGTACCACTACACTGCGCTAGGTGGCGGCACGGGTCACCGCCGGTCAGCCCCCAACTGGGCTGACCTCTACTGCGTGTGGTTGACCCCCCCCCCCCCCCCAAAAAAACACCTATAGAGTCGATGTGGGATCTGGCGAGTCAGGGGGCGGGTCAGACAACTACTGACGCCGCGGAGAGCAGAGGGTTCAATAAACCAAGAGTGAAGCGTACACTGAATTGAATCTTCCGTGTGACTGCGGGTGAGTGGGAGAGTCGGAGGGCCGTGGGCCATTACATTGGTGCCGTGAACCAGCTTGCCTTCTGCGTAAGGGGGTGAGTATTGGACCTGGGCCATGGACTCCGAAGGTAGGTTCTCTTCGTAATTTTTAATTATGGAGGGGGCGACGGCAGGCCAACTGCGTAGTGGGCGCCAGTACCAAAATGATGGTACAGGGAGTCCCGACGCGGTGGGGTCGCCGGTGGGCGTGGACGCTTCTGCGGCGAGTACACTGCACCACGCTCAAAGTTCACCTGTTAGGGATGTTGATGTTTTACCGTTCATTCCTACTACAGGTGCCGGCGTCATAGGGGACGGCCGCCAGGTGTTAGTGTGTGGGGGGGGGGGCGTAGCCACTCCCGCGCTGGTGCCGGTGGTGTCGCCTAGGGGTGCTGAAGGTGCTGATAGCTATTGGACGCAGTTAGCCCGACTGAGTGGCAGTCCGCCACCCGGTATTGCGCCGTTGTTTACACCGGCGGCGATACAGGGTGGTGGGCGGGACGCACGGTTGGGCACTCATTCTGATAGTGGTGGCGCGGCGTTGAAAAATGTCGCGCCATCAATAGCAGTGCGAGATGCTCTCTCAGTTGATACGAATACTGGGGAGGGCATTACGGGGAGTGCGATGAAAGTGGGCTTCGCTCTTGATGATATGCAGTCTCTGTCGATCAGTAGTGATTCGGGGGCGAGTGTACGTAAGGGTAGCAGTTCGATCGTGTGTCGTGAGGATTTAGGTCTGGCTGTACGCGGGAGTTCTGTGGGAGGCATGCCGCTGGAGTATTCGCCGCGGGGGAGTTCAGCTGTCCGTTCTGTGGGGACGGGAGCTGAGCATGCAGGGCCCCGAGATCCCTGTCGTAGGGAGAGTTCCCCGGCTTTGGAGACAGGGTTCGTAGCTGATGACTCGTTAACGTTTACGTTAGAGCATGATTTGGTTATGGGTCGTACGTTTTCTGGGTCGCAGTCGGAGGTAGAGCGTCAGGAAGAGATGCGAATCCGCCGTCTGCGAGCTTGGAAGCGGGTCCAGTTTGACCGGATGGCGGAGGAGAGGTGATCGTTGGATGATTTAAGAGTCGCCAATGCTGCCTCCTTCGCGCGCGGCGTGTTTCCGCAGAGGAGGCAAGATCTAATCGGATGTTGGTGGATGAGCAGCAAACTGCGTTCACCAAGCAGACGGAGGATTTGTCTATGCGGGAGGCGCTGAGTGAGCACTTGCAAGATGAGAATAAGAGGTGTGAACGGTTGCTAGCTGCCGAAAGGTGTAGCATTGATTCTGCTATGCAGATTCTTGTGAGTGAGCGCGCAGCTTTTCAGGCTGAGAAACTGGCGTTTCAGCGCGGTTTGGAGCTTGGGGAGAGTAATGCGAGGGTTGCTGAGTCTACGCGGTTGTATAGCTGCGAGATGCAGGATCCAGCGCATAGTGCGCGCCTGGCTTCCGCGGGTAGCTCACCGCGTTCACCGGCGCCTTCTAAGGGGGGAGGTGGGGGTCCTAGGGAGCCGGAGCCCTCCTTTGGGGAGGATAGCTCTAAGGGGGGGGGGGGCTGCTGGGCAACATCTGCGGGGTGTTGTTCAGGATACCGTATACGTGGGTAAGACTCATGAAGAGGTGCGGAAGGAGAGGATTCCTGACCCGGTAGGTTTGGGGGTGACGCAGTTCCTACTGCGTCATTACCTGGGCTGCCGGTGGGTCGTCAGTACTCAGTGGAAGAGATGTGGTTGTACCGGAATCATCCTGCAATAATGGATGTGATTCGGGAGCCTGCTTCGATTGGGGGTGGGGCCGGTTGGGAATCATGTAATCGGGATACGTTGGAACTGGATGAGAATGTTCTGAGGTATCCTGTGGCAGGTTCTGCGCGTATTCCAACGCTACGTCCTAAGCCATTCACAGGTATTAAACAGGAGTGGAATACTTGGTGGCGGGATTTTACGTTGGATATGCGGTCTAACATGTGGGATGAGAGGGTAGCTCTTATTCAGCTGTTGCCTCTGTTGAGGAATGGGCCGGCGCAGGACTGCGTGGACGCGTGGACGCGTGGAGGCGCCATGGGTTGACGACGATGAGGGAATTGCTTCCTATCATCTCGTACAAGTTTCGTCCAGTGGACCCCATGGCGCGTTGGTACCAGTGGAAGAAACGCGTCCAAACTGCCCGTGATGGATCGTACCACGCGTACGGTCTACAGCTGCAGGTTGATGGGCGGGAGGCTGCTAGAGATACTGGGATGAGTGAGCGTGCGATCGAGACTAAGATAGTCGAGCGTTTCGTGTGCTCACTCATGAATCTGGGGGAGCAGCGTGCCGCCTATGACCAGTGGCGGCCGGGCAAGTCGTCTCTGGAGGAGATGTTTGAGGTGGTCGACGATTACTGCGCCAAGGCACTGCGTGCTGGGCGGTCGACTGCGGTAGAGGCTATTCGACTCTCAGATGAGTCGGATAGTGAGTTCGAGGTTGAGGTGGCGGCGTATAACGCGCCACGTGATCCTCGGCGTAATGGCGGCGGTAGTTTCTCTCGGGGAGGTTCTGGGGGGAGCTATCGTGGTGGTAATTCCTATCGGGGTTCGTCTGGGGGTGGCTATCGGGATGGTGGCAATTCTCGGCCGAGCTCTGTCGGGGGGTTATCAGTCGCCGCCTATGACTAAAGCGTTGGTCCAAGGGTGGATGCGTGATGTGATGGGGGAGCAGAAATCTGCTGCGCAGGTAGCAACGGGTGGGCCTAGTTCATCTGGGTTATCTGCGCGCAGGCGCGTAGTTAAGAAGGATACGCGTGCTCGGGATCACGAATGTGGTCGTTGCTTTGCTTTCGGTCATTGGCCTATACAATGTACTGGAGTAAAACGTACTCTCGAGGAGGCTGTAATAGCCTGTGATCGCGAGGGTTGGGACAACTCGGGTGTTGATCGGGCGAGGTTGGCGCGTCACCGTAAAGACAGGGACATTAAGGCTAAGCCTAATTTAAACGCCTAGGGTTGGACCGTTTGGACTTAAGCCCAACCCAATTGGCAAGTCCGGATACCGCCAAAGCGGATGCGGTGTTGACTATCAAGGAAGCCGGTGTGCAGTCTGATGCTAGCGCGGGACCGCCGGTGATCGCCCCTGGTGATTCGATCCCAGTGGAGTCGGTATTGTGGGATGGCATGGAGCAGATAGCGCGTTGCATTTCTGCTTTGGCTCCCGCACCTTTGGACGACTGTATGCAATTTATAATACAGCGTCAGGGGTGTGACCTGTCCCACCCTTGTGGTAAACGCTTATTCGTGGATTCCACTTTCTGGACGTTGGACGGAAAACGGTGGTATGTGAGAGTGTGTGTTAGAGGGACTATCGGGTATTTTTTAATAGACAGTGGGGCTGCGGTCACATGTGTTGGACGAAAATTCTTCGATATGTTGGACGGTGATAAGGTGTTTTTCGATAATAGCGTGAAGCCTGTCACTGTCACCGGTGCACCGCTCAAGCAGTACGGACAAGCCATACTATCTCTGATGATCGGGGGGAAAATATTCCATTATGCCCCTACTGTTTCCGATATTTCAGAAGATGGTATTTTGGGGTGCGGAATTTTTGGAGTATTATGGTTGTGAGCTGCGGCAGGCAGGCAGCCTATATCTTCAATACCCGTATCAACTCACGGTGCAGTGTGAATTACGTTGTGATAGCCAGACTGTGTCTGCTGTCGCGCAAGATATTCGCATTGCTCCGATGACCGGTTGTGATGTTAAAATTACAGCTGTGGGGGTTGACGGGGATCACCAGAGCCTATTTGAACCGATGGTCGCAGAGTTGCATGAGCTGGTATTAGTAGGTCAGAATACGCTAGTGTGGAGTCCTGTTGGCTCGGTTGTGCCGTTGTTTAATCCAAATCGTTATGCGGTTAGGTTACAGAGGGGTACGACTATCGGGTTGTTGAGTGAGGTTACTGACTTTGGTAATGTTCATGGTGAATACGCTAAGGCGGTGTTGTCTAAACAATCCGGTGTAAACATTGCTCACGTTGACGGGGTCACTGAGTCAGCTGTTGCCGCAGTTGACCCAGTGGACGGGGTTGGCGCGGGGCGGTGTTGTGCGGTCAGCTGTTCGCAGTTACCGAGTAATTGGAGCAGTGGTTGGCCTGAACTGCGTGTCGCGCGGGCGGCGCAGTTGGATTGCCCTTCTAGGGTTGTGAGTAGTAGAGGGGAAGTGGGCGTTGCTGCGTTGGGGGAGGTGGCCGATATGGTTACCTTTGGTACGACGGAGGAGTGCGCGGCACCTTCTGTTGTATCTCGGACCCTCGATGGGAGCTTGCCTGCCCATCTTATACCTTTAGCTATGGGGTGTGAGGTGGTTGATGAGTCTGATCGCTCTCGGGTGGTGGAATTTCTGGGTAGAAATATCCAGGTTTTCGCAGTGCCTGGTGAGACATTGGGCTGGACTGAGGTGGTGAAGCATGGCATTGATGTCGGTGAGTCTGCTGCTTTTAGGATTCCCTATCGGCGTTTCGTGCATTCCAAGAAGGAGGCACTGGAGACGGAGCTGCATAAGCTGCTAGATAGTGGGGTAATTAGGAGTAGTGATTCACCGTGGAGTTCACCTGTCCATTTAGTCAAGAAAAAAGATGGTTCGATCCGTTTTTGCATTGACTATAAAAAACTCAATACTGTGACGCGGAAAAATGCTTACCCATTACCGCGCATAGATGAGTCGCTCGAGAGTTTAGGGGGTAATGAGTGGTTTTGCACTCTGGATCTGCAATCTGGGTATCATCACGTGGCTATGGATCCGGGGGATATTGCTAAGACTGCTTTTAGTACTCACTTAGGCTTATTTGAGTGGAACATGATGCCGTTTGGGTTGTGTAATGCTCCAGCCACGTTCGAAAAGATGATGACGGATATGCTAGCTGGTCTTCAGTGGAAGATCTGCTTGGTGTATTTGGATGATATCATTGTCTTTGGTCGGACACTAACCGAATGTCAGGATCGGCTTCAAGCAGTGTTCGATCGTTTACGTTCCTATGGGCTGAGACTCAAGGCTTCAAAGTGTAGACTTTTTAGGCGTGAGACGCAGTACCTGGGGCGGGTGGTTTCTGCAAAGGGGATTAAGGCAGACCCGGAAAAGCTCTCTGCAATTGCGGGGTGGCCCAAACCTGAGGATATGAAGGAAGTGAGATCATTCCTTGGGTTTGTGTCATATTATCGCGATTTCATTGCTGATTTTGCGCGGTTGGCTGTTCCTTTGCAGGACTTGGTCGTTACCGCGAAAAAAATAAAATTTGTGTGGGGCGACGCTCAGGAGGCGGCATTTCTGGGCTTGAAAGGTGCCTTTACTCAGACCCCAGTGCTGCGATATCCGCGGGCGGTGGGGCGGTTCATTCTGGACACTGATGCGTCGGGGTTTGCAATCTCAGGCGTGTTGAGTCAGGTGCCGGATGGGGTAGAGGTCCCGTTGTCTTTTGCGAGTAATAAACTTAATAAAGCGCAGCGGAATTACTGCACGACGAAGCGTGAGTTGATGGCTATCGTCGTGTATAGCAGGAAGTGGAAACATTTCTGGATAGGGTCGGATTTTATTATCCGGACTGATCATCATTCTCTCCGTTGGTTGTTGAATTTCAAGGAGGCGGAGGGGATGATGGGGCGTTGGTTGGCCACTTTATCTGAATACGGTGTGACGAATGAGCATATTGTGTACAGAAAAGGGGTGGATCATATCAACGCAGATAGTCTGAGTAGAATCCCGGTGCGTAGGTGCGGCCGTGGTGATTGCACGGACTGTGGCGCGCATAATTGTGTACTCGCAGCAATTTCTGCGATGCATCTGCGGACATAGATGATGATGAGCTTTGGACGTTATCAGAGGTTCGCTTGGCACAGCGCCAAGATCCCTCCATACTGCGTGTAATCAAGTGGTTGGAGGTGGGTCGCTCGAAACCTCTGCGTGACGAGCTGGCGGTGGAGAATGCAGAGACTCGTAAGATTATAAATCAATGGGATCTGCTGGAACTGCGTGAGGGTGTGCTCTGCAGGTGGAAGGTAGTGGGTGAAGACCTACGCAGTCGCCTGCAGATCGTTGTGCCATTTGCATTGCGCGATGATGTGTTGTTGTTTTGTGATGGGCATTCTACAGCTACGCACTTTGGGCGTGTTCGCTCCACCAAGCGTTTAGCTTGGCGGTTTCTATTGGCCTCGCATGACTTCTGATATTAGGCGGTGGGTACGCACTTGCCATAAATGTCAGGTGGTTAAGCCAGGAGAAGGGATCGCTAAGTTACCGTTGACTCAGGAATTGTCTGGGCATCGGTGGCGCCGTCTAGCGTGTGACTTTGTGTCCGGGTTTAAGACGACGTCTAGGGGGAATGTGGTGATGATGGTAGTCCAAGACTATTACGCTAAGTATGTGCAAGTGTACCCCTTAAAAGATCACACTGCACCCACTGCAGCGCAGGCGTTGGTGGATAACTGGGTTTTGATATTCGGTGCCCCGATGCGGATCCATTCGGATCAAGGACGGGAATTTGAGTCCACACTGTTCCAGTCCATGTTGCGCTTGTTGGGCGTTAAGAAAACGCGTACGAACCCGTACTGTCCACAATCGGATGGTATGGTAGAGCGTTTTAATAAGACGTTGTATCTGCGGAGACTTTCTCAATTGTTATAAGTAACACCGCCCTTCTACTTTCATGCATTCTGCACCGGAGCGGGGCACCGAGCGTGGCGGGTCCTGGGTGTGGCTGTTTGGCGTGTCCGCGGTGTAATACCATCTGTGATCTACTGGCCAGGCGACGCGGGCACAAGGAGGACGGACTGAGGAAGCTCGAAGAGGAGCCGCTCCGCTCCGCTCCGCTAACGGTTCTTCTGAGATGGGGGGCGGCCGGGGGCGGACTGAGTAGTTCCTTGCTTCCTTCTGTCGAGGGGGTTCCACTTGTGGGGTATGAACTCTCTCCCAGCAAAAAACATTCTATGCACCAACTACATAGAGGCTGGGAGAGGTCGTCTTTGTGCGACTCATTTAAAGACTCTTTCTTCACCTAGATTGATGACATGTTTGCCTTGCAGCTAGCTAGATTCACATCGCTATTTCGCTGCAGGCAGGTCTAGGAATTGCGCAAAAGGATACATAGCTTTGTAAGGCTTCTCTCCCTTTCAAGTTAGTTCTCATGTTGACTTCTATCATTTCTCGATTCTCATCGGTTTGCATTCTGCAACCGGTGAGACTCTAAGGGGGGCAGTGTAGTAGTCTGAACATGAGCTCTACTATCACGCGGTAGCAGCGGAGACTACGACGCCATCAGCGCAGTACCACTACACTGCGCTAGGTGGCGGCACGGGTCACCACCGGTCAGACCCCAACTGGGCTGACCTCTACTGCGTGTGGTTGACCCCCCCCCCACACACACCTATAGAGTCGATGTGGGATCTGGCGAGTCAGGGGGCGGGTCAGACAACTACTGACGCCGCGGAGAGCAGAGGGTTCAATAAACCAAGAGTGAAGCGTACACTGAATTGAATCTTGGTGTTCTTCCGTGTGACTGTGGGAGAGTCGGAGGGCCGTGGGCCATTACACTAGTGATAAATGGATTTTAAATTGTGTAGTAGGTTTAACGATTCCGTTTGAAAAGACCCCGATACAATTAAGAGAGCCGTTCCCATTTAAAATGGATAGGACGGAAAGGAAGTTTGTAAATGAAGAAGTGACTAATTTAATAAAGAAGGGAGTCCTGTTGGAGGTGCATCCAGTACAGGACCAGTGGATCTCAAATATTTTCCTTAGACCAAAGCCAAATGGAAAATTCTGTATGATCCTGGACTTAACGGAATTGAATAAGATAATTTATTATGAACATTTCAAAATGTTTAACCTAAAGACAGCACTAGACCTATTGGATGTGGATATGTGGATGGGGAGTGCGGTTTTAACGGATGCTTATTATTCGTTAATTATAAAGAAATCACAAAGAAAGTACTTAAGATTTCATCTAGGAAAGAGTTTACTCGAGTATCAGGTCCTGCCAAATGGGTTGGCGCCAGGGCCACGCATTTTTACCAAATTGCTCAAGCCTATCTACTCGGAGATGGGGGAAAGGGGACATGTTTGTTTCCCATATTTAGATGATAGTTTTGTCATAGGACGTACATATGGGGATTGCTTGACAGCGATTACAGATTTGGTAGTTATGTTTGAAACATTAGGGTTCAAGGTTAACCGAGAGAAATCTGTATTAAAACCTACCCGGTGCCTAAAATTTTTGGGGTTTGATATCAACTCAGAAAAAATGACAGTTTCCCTAACAAAAGACAAGGTGGAAAAGTTAACTTTAGTAATAAACCAAACCTTAGGAGAAGATTTCCCGAGCATCAGGCAGGTGGCGGGATTAGTAGGGCTGATGGTGGCCTATTCGCTGGCAGTAGACTACTCTGGGGCACATTTTAAACAATTAGAAAGGGATAAGATTAAAGCACTAAAAAGAACCAAAGGTGAATTTGATGATAAAATGTGGATTTCAGAGGAAGGGAAGTCAGACATTTATTGGTGGACAAAGAATATGAGACGACCAAGATTGATAAGAAGGGAAGAACCAAAGGTCGAACTGCTGACAGATGCTTCCCTAATGGGATGGGGGGGCATACGGAGAAAGAGCAGACAGGAGGGCGTTGGCATCCTCAAGAGCTAGCACACATTAATGTGTTGGAACTAAAGGCTATTTATTTTGGACTGAAAAGTTTATGCAGGATAGAGAATACTCATATAAGGATAAGAACAGATAATACTACAGCCCTAGCGTATATAAAAAATATGGGGGGCACAAAATCAGAAGTTTGCTTAGTAGAAGCAATAAAGGTTTGGGAATGGGCAGAAGCGTCTAACAACTGGTTAACTATCACTCACATACCGGGTGTGGAGAACGTCTTGGCAGATCTACGGTCGGGAAAGTTCTTAGACCATTTGGAATGGAAGTTAAATGAGAACATTTTTAACAGGTTATGTGAACAGTGGGGAACGCCCAATGTAGATATGTTTGCGTCTAGACTTAACGCCCAGTTAACAAAGTACGTGAGCTGGGAGCCAGAACCAGACAACTGGAAAACAGATGCATTCTCCTTTGACTGGGGTAATAATAATTTTATTTATTGCTTCCCACCGTTCAGCCTCATCCCCAGAGTTGTACGGAAACTCTGAAAGGACGGGACGCGGGCGATTGTAGTCGCCCCACACTGGCAGGCACAACCGTGGCACCCACTGCTACAGGAAGAGTCCGTGGAGCAACAGCACTTCCCGAAGAAAGAGGAAAACCTTTCTGGGACAGGGCCCCAAAAAATAGGAAAATCAGACGTGGATCTAAGCAATATAAGATTGACGGGGTACCTCTTCTGGCCAGGACTTTGCAAGGGTATGAAGTAGACAACAAAACCCTACAATATATTAAATTTACGTGGAGAGATTCGACAAGAAAGAGTTATCATGCCCACATAAATAGATGGGCCTTATGGGCATTAGAGAAAGGGATAAAAGTATTAAATCCCAAAATTGCTGATGTATTACGTTATCTACGCACATATTTTGAGACAGGTGTAGGTTACGGAGCGTTAAATGTAGCACGATGTGCACTGAGTGTAATTTTACCACGGTCTCAGGGAAAAACAGTTGGTGAACATTACTTAGTTAAGTGGTTCTGTAAGAGCTGCCATGAGCAGAGACCTCCACAACCCAGATACGACAGTTTCTGGAGTGTGGAGTTAGTACTGAATTGGATTCTCAAGCTCCAAGGTAATTCTCAGTTAAGTCTAAAGTTACTGTCATATAAACTGGTTGTTCTATTGTTACTGGTCTCATCACAGAGAGGTCAGACGATTTTAAATCTGAATATAGACAGAATGAAAGTTGAGGACAGTTCTATAGTGTTTAAGATGAAGACGTTACTGAAACATAACCAATTGGGTCAACCGCTTGACTCGGTGAGGTTTTACGAATATGCGGTAAATAGACAAATCTGTGTAGTAAAAACATTAAAATGTTATGTGTCAAGGACAGAGAAAGTAAGGGGGAAGAATACTCAATTATTATTATCTTACATAGGGCCACATGGGCCCATTTCTAGGGCAACCCTGGCCCGTTGGACTATCGAGGTGCTAAGGTTAGCAGGGATCGACACTACAAAATATAAGGGCCATAGCACCAGAGGAGCGTCGGCATCCTCGGCGAAGGCCATGGGAGCAAATCTAAACGCAATCATGCGGAATGCTTCCTGGAGGGACAGTGCGAGTTTTGCTAAGTATTACCATAAATCGATTGAGGACCCTGGCGAGGTACAGAGGACGATCCTGAGCAGGACAGTCCGGAGAACTTAGACATAAAATAAGGACGATAAACGTAGATAGGTTAAGTTAACAGATAAATGCCTATGGAACTAGACTCAAGAGAGGGCTGGATAATTACAGCTTTAAAAAACAGCTTGTCTACAGACAGATGTAGGTTTTAAAAAAAATAATGATTAAGGTTGGAAAGAATGTAAATTCTGAAGGAAACAAGAAAAAATAAAAGAGCCCCCGTTGGGATCAATGAAAACAATTTATACATGTCTTAGAAATGGCTGAAACAGTTGGTTTGATTAAATGAAAGCCTAAATTACTGAAGGTTACTGTAAATTAACCAGGTAAAGCACGGGTGTTATAATGATACAAAACAAAACCGATGCAAGAAAGAGCAGGGAAAACAGTAAGAATTGGAAGAAGTAAGGGGAAAAGAGTCAGAAAGAAGGTCGGTACACAAAAAACCATGCTTCAAAGACTCTTCCGGATACTTAACTTCCGGTATTCGGAACATGAAGTAAGAATATATTAGTTATACTAGACTTACTTGTAAGTTGACGTATTACTAGGATTCTTACGAATCTACGAATACGAAGGTAAGGATCAGGGGCCCGATATATATATATATATATATATATATATATTTTACCTCGGTATACAGCCTCAGGCTAGCCTCAGGCTAGGGAGAAGGAAGCACATCCGGGTCCAGCAATTAGCATAAGAATCTCGCGGTACATGTACGTACGCGAGTTGTTCAGCGATACTTTTCTACAAATTTCTCCACAAATACCCGGAATTCCCGGATTATTTTCCACACCTTGCTTTATTAAGGACATTACCGTCCTTTGTGTGAGTTTTAGCTAGATGGTGACTGTATTTTCGGAATTATTACCTTTTAACCGTTCCGAAAGTCCGGTTCGCTAGCTTTCGAGTCGCCTTTGTGCGTTGGTTTCGTTCGTTCGCTTAAATCCCCCATTATCGCTCGATTACTTCTTTCGTTTATTCGTCTTTCGCTAAGGAAGGACGTATATTACGGTTTAACCGTTCCACACATTTCTTTAGTAAGGACAATAATGTCCTTTGTGTGATTTTTAGATAGGTGGCGACTGTATTTTTGCAATAATTCTGAATTTCGGTACGTCTTTCAAGTCGACGTGGCCCATGTGTTGTTTAGGGGAGTTTTCAGCCGCATTGATGCACTGATGGCTGCACTTCTGCAACACTGAATGTTTCCGGGTGCCTTTCCGACCCGGAGTTTGCTACTTACGATATTATATTTATTTATTTATATTTATATTTCGGTTAAGCCCAAGAACACTGGAGGAAACGAATAATTGAAAAGCTTACTAAGTTACTCAGGAGGAAAGCAGTCACTGACAGTTGACATAAGCCTGGAGTATTGTATTCACTGTCAGTATTAATAGAAACTGTATGAAGATAGTTTGTTATGCATTGTGGCATCTTTTTGGAAGTTTAGAACTTCGTAAGTCTGTCTGAGATAGGTATGTTTACAAATGGACAAAATGATGGTGACCGGCCAAAGAGCCTTGGTATACAAAACAAAACCGATACTGATTGGTTGTTGCACCCGTGGAATGCGGGTAGAGATGAAAGCGAAAGCTGCAGGGTGAAACCGCATCTCCAAGTGGATTTTCTCTCGGACTCTCATAAAGAGTCACGTTGGGGATGATCCTGGCAATACATTTTTTAGGCGTTCCTCCGAGTTTTGTAGCATTTTCTCCAACTTGCTGGTGCAGAAGCCGCAGGAGGGAGAAGTGTATGAAACAGAGAGGTGGGCAGGCCGATACACTGGTCCCGACCCCGCGTTTGGTTTCGGTCTTAACACCGACAACCTTCGCCAATACATTAGCTGATCACGCCTGTGTTGAGATGGTATAAATACGTTCTTTAACACCACTAAATGCACAGATGTTGGTTTAATCACCTCCTGTGACGTTTAGTCAAATTCCGGTACTGTTCACATTTGATTGTGATAGATGCCGATGGCCACGAAGCGGAATAAGGCAGGGGCATCAGCTCCTGCGGCTCGCCCGGAGAAGGACTTTCACTCCTCTCCAGGGTGGATGGCTTTGCCGTCGCCTCAGCCCGAAACTATAATCCCTTCTGACCCAGACGGGGAGACCGACCATGAGGTACGGTTGCTTTGGGACTGGGAAGACTTAAAAGTGCACAATGTTGGCTGAGCCTCATTGCGGTAGCCCGCCCGTCACCGGCAGGTAGGGCCAATGGTTACAACCACGTAATGTGGTAGCCCTTTATAACGGGGAGAGGTGTTGGCTGTAGCCACATCCAGTTTAGGCCGAGAACGATGTTGGCTGAAAACCGTTACTACACGGAGGGCGATGTTGGCTGAAGCCACATTACATTTGCGAATGAAAGGAGATGATGGCTGAAGCCACATAACGTTAAGCCGCCCGTTGCCGAGTGCAGAGACATGTTGGCTGAAGCCACATTACGTTGTGACACTCGTTGGCAAATGGAGAGCGTTGTGGTTAAATCCACATTACGTTTAACCCGCCCGTATTCGAGCGGAGACCGAGGTTGGGTGAAGCCACATTGCGTTTAGTTCCTCGGTAACTTCACATAGATACTGGGTTCTACACCTCATGGAGGTTGGTTTCCATACGGTTACCATATGACATTACACCTAGGCTACACGCCTGTGTTGGAACGGTGTGACCACACAGTATTGCCGCCCGTGACCAAATGGAGAGAGAGCTTGCCAGAGGCCACATAACGTTAAGCCGCTGTTGCCTAACGGCAAACAGTGATGGCTGGGGCCGTATTAGTTTTTTAAAGCTAGTGGCAAAATGGAGAGCGATGTTGCCTGAAGCCTCATCACAATACCTCGCCCGGGATACCGCCCGGGCCAAACCGAAGAGAGAGCTAGGCTGCAGCCTCATTGCAGTAACACGCCCATGAACGAGCGGACACCGATTATGGTTATAACCACATCACGTTTGGTACCCCGTTAGAAACGGAGAGCGAGGTTGGCTCAAGCCACATCCCGCTGTTTGGGTACACTCAAACTTTCAATTGAGAGTTACAGGTTTTTCGGACCTGAGAGGTACTTTGGCATTTATTAGCCATGGGTTGTACCAAACGGTACCCGTCTGGATATGTTTATACATTTTTTCCAGGACGAAAAACAACAATGAACAAACAGTCGGTTGAACACTCTGAGTTTCATTGATCGGTACGGACCGGAGAGGTACTTTGGCTTTATTAGCCATGGGTATATACGTTATAAACGGTACCCGTCTGGATAGGATTAGATTTTCCTGGACGAAAAACAACAACAAACAAACAGTTGGTTGAAAACTCTAAAATTCATTGATCCTTACACATTTGTGAGTTAAGGGTTTCTGGGATACGAAGGGCTGTAAGCCCGAAGATCCCATTGACGATGATAACGAGTCCTCACCAGAGGTGATGGTTTAAGCTTCCCTGCCACACTCTAGGTTACAGGAGGGAAGCAGGCCAGACGTCGACTATTCAGGGATGGAGAAGCGGCTCAAAAAGCTGGAGCAATGCTCTCAGCTAAATCTCAAAGAGAACAAGTAGAGGTTGCACCGCAAACTCACATGGCCACGGAAACAGGTTTTTCCAAAAGTTAAAAATAAATGAAATCTTTTTCATACATACATGGCTCATTTCTTATGGGCCAGTTATAGTTGACCTGCTCACAGGTAGTTACAAACCAATTCATGATACAGACAAAGATTTGGTACGGTTTATTTGAAATGAACAACTATATGAATTTTCTTGTTTACCAACGGTTTTAGCTCGTGATTCTCGCTTATTTACTAAGCTCCAAAAACAACAATTTGTTCGCTCATACAGCGGGAAGGACCTTTCGGTTCCCGTATATTGATGATTAATTGGACGCGCAGTTGAAAGTAATGATTAATGTACATTTACTAAGTTAAGTTGCGGCAAATAGCTAAGAATTTAGCATAAGATGGAACTAAAGGGTTTTTTGAAGGCCAATACCTTCATGAAGAAGGGTAGATCATATTAATGGTCTAGACTGGAGAATAGTGTATTTAGGGTAATGTAGTTTAGTCTGTATACCCAGATGCTATGTCAGAATGTTGACAGATAGTACTACAGCAATGGCTTCCATTCGCAACATGGGAGGGACAATGTCCAACCCATATAATTAAAGAACTTAATTAATTTGGAATGGGGAAAGCCAAATATAAATTCTTTGGCATCCGGAAATAATAACATATTATAGAATTGGTCTCATGGTATCCAGAGCATACCTTTTGGGAAATTCGAAAAATGTTTTCTCTTTAATTTGGGAAAATACAATTTATTATATTCAGCCTAATCGGCAGAGTAGCAAGGAGGGCTTTAATAGTCCCCAATTGTGACACGCAGCAAGGCTTGGAAGTTTTAGCCTTACCAGACACAAACTCTATACTTTTCCTACACGCAAGGGAAACAATTTTTAAGCATTGATGGTTCGCGGAGATGTGTTAACAACACCTCTTCTGGCATTCCTTTTCGGAACACAGGTTTATGACATTTTTAATTACATAAAGTTACTCAGCAGAGATTAACTTCGCATGCCTGTAGGAAATGAACACTTCAGTTACAGAATAATATCCCATGCATGGAGGCCAGGAACTCTAAAAATGTACACAACATATTTAAGA
>JASIRB010000192.1:0-23999 GCA_030323885.1 Branchipolynoe longqiensis
TGAGCAATCTTCATAGAGAAGAGGTGAAATATCTCTAAAAGTGCACCACCTAGCAGCAACCCACTTGGCACACAAACAGACACCATGCTTAACAACTAGATTATATTAAATGTATAAGGTTCTGGTTCTGGATTTCTATTAACTTTGAATGAAACTGGCGTTTTGCACTGCGCGTATCGGCAAACTCGATGGCAGTGTGCATTCTTTCTGCAATGGCCATGAGCAATCTTCATACAGGAAAAGTGAAATATCTCTAAAACCACACCACTTAGAGCAAACCGCTTCGCACAAAAACAGATAACATGCTTAACAACCAGATTATATTAAATGTATAAAGTTCTGGTTCTGCCTTTCTATTAATTTTGAATGAAACTGGCATTTTGCACTGCGCGTATCGGCAAACTCAATGGCAGTGTGGTTCTTTCTGCAGCAAAGTTGCGCGCACATACACAATGTTTGTAAACATTGAAAGGGGTCTATTAGGATAATGTGACTGTGTGGGAAATTGGGTTAAGGTGCCAGCAACCTAGTTTCCCAGTGGGGCAGCACTATAAAGTCTCAATGAGTGTGCACTGTCACAAGTCGGTATGCACCCTGATATGACCTTAGGCCAATTTCTTTTTTAAATAGTGATCGTCCTTTTGATCACACAAATCAGAACCGGACGGCCGTTTTTTATTTATATTTTTTTCAACATTACTTTTTTTTTTCCATATTGGACAACCCAAGACTCATAAAAGGATTACATGTCATTCATGTAAACATCACAGTGTTTTCAGTCATACAACGAACACCGTATTCTCATTTCCATTTTTTTTTTTATCATACAACTTTAGAAGTTTCAATTTTGGAAATCAAATATTTTAATTTTGACATAATAATTATACTGTAGGCCTCCCGACATGTAAAACAACCATACAGTCATCTAATTCTTAGGAATGCTGAATTGCACCTAGCCCAACACATTGATCATTTTAAAAACAATTAAAACTATTTTTTAAATCAGGGGCGGGTGATTTTTCAGGCATGGGCCGGGGGATGATCACCAATTATTTGTCTTTAGACGTAAAACCCCAACAATAAACTTGGACAAGATAAGATGGCTGTGCCTTGTTCGTCTACATACCGGAAGTTGACACAACGCCGGTGACCTGCGCAGAGGGGAAGGCCGTCTGTATTCGGTAAGACAGGTCATCGAAGTGACTGACGTACCATCAAGCCACACTGAAAAGGCAATGGTTCAGTGTCAGGTGGTCATCAAAGTGACTGACGTACCATCAAGCCACACTGAAAAGGCAATGGTTCAGTGTCAGCTGGTCACCAAAGTGACTGACGTACCATCAAGCTGCACTGAAAAGGCAATGGTTCAGTGTCAGCTGGTCATCGAAGTTACTGACGTACCATCAAGCCACACTATAAAGGCAATGGTTCAGTGTCAGGTGGTCATCAAAGTGACTGACGTACCATCAAGCCACACTGAAAAGGCAATGGTTCAGTGTCAGCTGGTCACCAAAGTGACTGACGTACCATCAAGCTGCACTGAAAAGGCAATGGTTCAGTGTCAGCTGGTCATCGAAGTTACTGACGTACCATCAAGCCACACTATAAAGGCAATGGTTCAGTGTCAGGTGGTCATCAAAGTGACTGACGTACCATCAAGCCACACTGAAAAGGCAATGGTTCAGTGTCAGCTGGTCACCAAAGTGACTGACGTACATCAAGCCACACTGAAAAGGCAATGGTTCAGTATTAGGTGGTCATCAAAGTGACTGATGTACCATCAAGCCACACTGGCAATGGTTCAATGTCAGGTGGTCATCAAAGTGACTGATGTACCATCAATCCACACTGAAAAGGCAATGGTTCAGTGTCAGCTGGTCATCGAAGTTACTGACGTACCATCAAGCCACACTGAAAAGGCAATGGTTCAGTATTAGGTGGTCATGTCTTGGTGTAAAATATTCCACTATTGGGATATTCAGGAATTGTGGGAATATTATGAACCACCTCCACACTTCCACACCACCCACCATACACCCAGCATCCACCTACCACAACAAATCGCCCCTAACACTCCAACACGAGCCCCACACGATCACCCTCCTCTCTCCTCTCTTCCCCACTGCTGCCGCCTTCTGCCCTCTCCTTCCATATCCTGCCTTACCCTCCCCTCTCCTACCCTCCCCCTCTCCTCTCCTCTTCTCCCCTCTTCTCCCCTCTCTCCTCCCCTCCCCCTCCCCTCGCCCCCTCTCCTCCTTCCTCCCCTCCTCTCCCCCTCTTCTCCCCTCTCTCCCCCTCCTCCTCTCCTCCTCTCCTCCTCCTTCCTCCCTCCACGCTACTCCCTCTTCTCCCCTCTCTTCCCCACTCCTCCTCTCTCCTTCACTCACCTCTCCGCTCCTCCCCTCTCTTCCCCTCTCCTCCCCTCTCCTCCCCCTCTTCGCCTCTCCTCCCACTCTTCCCCTCTCCTCCTCTCCCTCTCCTCCCGTCTCCTCCCATCTCCTCCCCTTTCCTGCCCTCACCTCCCTCTCCTGCCCTCTCCTCCCTTTTCCTCCCTCTCCAGCCTCTCCTCCCCTCTCCTCCCCCCCTCTCCTCTCCTCTCCACTGCTCCCTTCCCCTCTCATTCCCCCCTTCCCCCCTCCCCTCCCCTTTCTTGCCCTATCCTCCCCTGCCTTTCTTCCCTTCTCCTTCCCCTCCCCTCTCCTCCCCCTCCCCTCCACTCTGCCCCTCTCCTCCCCCCTCCTCCTCTCCCAAAGCCCACTGGTCTCGTGAACATGTAGCAGTGTAAATGATTAATGTGTTTGTTGATGGCGCTGTCAAGGTGATCAGCATACTCAAACTGTCAGCAGCCACAGTCTGCCCTGACAACCATCAGTACAGGTTTTTATACATCTGGGCACTTCACTGGGCCGAATCGGCAGAGCGCAGGCCTCCCGTGTGGGAAATCGGGAGTTCAATTGCTGGTCGAGTCAAACCAATGACTTACAAAATTTATAGTTGTCACTTGCTAGCTTGGCACTCGGCATTATTAGGACAGGGCAAGGACTGGTTAGCTCAGTGTCAGCATACTGTGACTGTGTGGGATATTGGGTCATAGTGCTGCCAGCCTGGTCTCCCAGTGGGGCAGCACTATAAAAGTCATCATGAGTGTGCACTGTCACAAGTCGGTAACTGTCCTTATGTGACCTTAGATGTTGCCAGGACGTAAAACGCCAACAACCAATTACAAAATTACACACATGTTATTTATGATGAATTTACCCTGTTCTCTTGCTGCTTATCCTTCTACTATTATTGTACTACCACGGAATTGTTTGCTCACCTGTGCGTATATTTGTATCTAAGCATGCCAAGTGACCTATGCATTTGCTAGTTTGTGCCTAAACTGGAAAACCTCGGCTGTACATACGAGAGTGGGTCTTGACTTTGACCTTGGATTAATAAATAAGTAGGTCCTTTAATGAGCCATCTAATTTCCTACTCAGTCAGCTTACCCTCATTCTGAGCTAACCAGTCCTTGTCCTATCCTATTAATGCAGAGCGCCTGGCTAGGTAGCGACAGGTATCGATTTAGTAAGTCATTGGTTTGATTTGGCTGGGATTGAAACTTTCGACGTTCCACATGGGAAGCGTAGCTGCGCTCTATCTAAGGCTGTGTATCCATAGACTGTTCCCTTGTGGCATGTTCCCTTCTTCCGTGTTCACTTGTGACATTGTAATGCGCCACACAGACAATGAACCTGTGTTTTCCTTAGTGGCCATTCACATAGGTTGGACCCAGGGACCGTATGGCCTTGTCCATGGCACATGTGACATCCTGACCAGGAACATAGAGAATGAACATGTTCATTTTCTGTGTGGTGCATCACAAGGTCACAAGCGAACATGAAATAAAGGAACACACCAAAAGGGAACAGTGTATGGATACACAGCTTTACGCATTCAGCCAGCACCACATCTGGTCGACACAATGGCCGTATTCGATTAACACGACCCGGGCGACTCGGGTCACCCGAGTTGCTACAATTTCAAATTGAACACTGCAAGTGGAGTTGACAAAAACATGTGCCGTGTGCAAAATGTCCCGACCCCAGTAACCCAGGTCTTTGCTGGGGGTGGCTAGGAACGACGATGTCACATTTGCACTGGTACTGTCCTGTAGGATAACAGCAAGTTTTGGATTAAGCCACCATTTTTTCCACCCTGAGCAGGGAAAGGCGTATTTATTTATTCGCCCCGAGTCTGTCGGATGTGCACATGCGCTAACAAGTGGGTGACCCGAGTTGCTTAATCGAATAACCCCAATAAGTGTTCAGTACAGGGAGGGGGCCCAATAGCAAAGCTTGGTGAGACTTAGCACTGAAACAAACGTGATTCTCACCTGTGTTTGACGTGTACGACCAATGGAGCGTGACGTGGGCTGGAGGCGGAGCCATCTGCCTCACCAGCATCCTGTGTGACTGCTGTCCACCCCATCAGTAGGGTGTTTATGGGGCGAGGAGGCAGCCGAGTACGGGGACAAGGAGGGGACCGAGCTCTGAGTGGGACAATACCTGGCGTCCTGGCCCACCCTCACCTGGTGGAACCTACTACTGGAGGAAATCAGTCGATACCTGCCCCATATACAGAGAGCAGCTTTAAAGAGCCACTGCATCCTCTCCCTCGTTGGCGCTCCCCCTTCCACTCCCCCCCCCCCCAACTGTTACCAGCAAAGTTGTGCGTGATGACTAGCTCCTCACAAAGACATCACTTCCGGGTTGTGTGGGATGAGTAGCTCCTCACTAAAACGTCACTTCTGGGTTGTGTGGGATGACTAGCTCCTCACTAATACATCACTTTCGGGTTGTGTGTAATGACTAGCTCATCACTAATTCGTAACTTCCGGGTTGTGTGGGATGACTACCTCCTCACTAATAAGTCACTTCTGGGTTGTGTGGGATGAGTAGCGCCTCACTATTCCATCACTTCCGGGTTGTGTAGGATGACTAGCTCCTCACAAATACGTCACTTCCCTGGTTGTGTGGGATGCGTCAGTAGGCGTTACATGCGCGTTATATACGTTGATCTTCGGCGACATTCAGCGGCGCGCGTCAGAGGGTCGGGGAAGTTTTGTGCTTGTACAAAACTTTCGACGTACGACAACGCGGGGGGGGGGGGGGGGGGGGGGTGGCAACATTATGGTGACGTTAGGGGGATGTCGAGATACGTTAGAGGCGTGTTGGAGGAACGTTGTTCTGACATTGTGTGACATTTTCATATGTTGACTTTATTTTGTATGACGGTGAGCGTTCCATCAGTGCGTCGGTAACGTACCACCGACGTGTTATGACGTTGTTCTAATGTATGCATAACGTATGGCCAACGCGCTGTTGGCATTTCTCCACCATGTCTCAACGTTTTGGACGTGTTGGCCACACGTCTGCCCCTCGCTTAATGTTGGTGGGCATTCTGTGAACGTTTTGTGAACGTTTTGTGAACGTTTAGCAAACATATTGTTGGCGAGTGTCATTGGTCACACGTCGATCACACGTCGATCACACGTCGATCACACGCTCTCATACGTCATGCAACACGTCGACCGGTCACTAGCGGAGTGCTGGGAGAACATTATGCGACCACTAGGCACATGCCACGTGTGCGTGGGGCTCCTTCCCACACGTTGCGCCCACCTTTTTATTTATTTTTTTCTCAGATGTCGATATACGTTACCACAACGTCAGGGGCACGCTACCACTACATTGTGCTAACGTCAAACTTTTCCCACCACGCTGAAAAGTTTGCCGTGTTTCGACGTAAAAAAGTGATTTTGCGCATTTGCGGCGCGCCAGCGAGATACTTCGTAGTGTGACAGCACCATTAGTGCATTATCTGTATGTATGTATGTAATTGTAAGCATTAAACGGCTTATGGACTTCGACCACTTAAAAGACTTATGACTACAGTGGTCTAGCGTAGTAGTCTGCATCGACAAGCCAGACAAGGAGTTACATAGACAGACGGGTGTGGCTAGGGGGAAGCCAATGATTAGGGTACTACCCCATGAATGGCAATACGTGTGGGTTCGAATCCTGCTCTAGGCGCAATGGTTCCCATTTGTGTTGATCACCCCCGTGGTATTAGTATCACAACTATCGAGATTGTGGTACAGTGTTTTTAGTAGCTCGGCGGTTGGCAGTGAATAAGGTTAGTAATTACTGGGAGTCTGCCCAAAGAGCAGAGATCAATATTCAGTAGAATATCGATTTTCATGATTGGACGAGTGTGGTTGGTGTCTACCCACTCAAGACGACTTCAGGGGTGTATTTCTATATGGTGTACCTCCCCAGCTAACAGTCAAAGCAAAAAAAACAAAAAAAAGACATCCAACCATGACTACCCCCCCCCCCCCCCACCTCCTCCAAAATATAACACCACATCGTTTAGCCCTTTCGATGTGCAATAAAGTTGCATCGTCCGATGATTTCAAATTTCTACCATGTTAATATTTATATATAATAGTTGGCCTACATAATGAATAAGAGGAAGACATGATAGTGGGTTAGAGAGTATTTTCTCTGGCTAGAGGAACAGACAATTTTTGGCGGTAAGTGAATTAGGTTAATGAGCGGAGGCGAGCAGAGGCGCCAACGTAGGAGCTGAGGTTGAGTAAGTTGGAGCAGTAGATGACTAGCCTGAGGCTCCACCACCCGATTACTGGCGGGTGGAGGTGAGGAACGAGTATGGCATTCCGAGGTATTACACTCCTATAATTCTTATACAGCATATGTATAATGTATAATGCATTATACGAGTATAAATGCAAGGGGATCATATATACTGTATATATCTATTCCTCCTTGGAGCATTGGTGGTGCCCCCCCCCCCCCACCCTCACGCTATCAGGGTAATTAGTAGGCAGGGCCCCCACTCGTGCCACACACACTGGAGTTTATGTGATGTATAAAACTTATGCGAGTATAAAGGCACATTAGGGAATATTCCCTATTGGCCACCCTGATGTTGTGTACTACTTTATGGGTGACCCCTCTTCATGATGGGACAGGTGGCGCCACAACCCCCACCTCCCCAGTTCCGCAAATACTGTCACTCACGTGCAGGAATTTTTTGTATTGGGTTAGGGCATCGTATCCCCTAAGCCAGAGAATATATAATCTCAACCCACTTCCTTGTCTTGTCTCCTCATTTGTACTGTAGCAAAGACTTTATAGATAGGATAAGTACTTATCGATATATAAAGAGCGGAGCGGCCTATCCTCCGTTATTGTTTCTATTATCTACTGCGCAGTAGCCAACCGCATGTGTGCGGAAATTGAATTGGTTTGGCCTAAACCTTGTGCGCCAACAAAAAGTAAGTTGGCTTGGCCTAATTGGGTCTCATGACCGCCTGCTACTGCAGCGCCACTGTGTGCTCGTGGCCTGCGCCCCTCTGTTTGGCCAGTGCGCACCTGCTTTTCAAACTTTATGACCGGCTGGGCAGTTGCCTAGCCATGAGACTAGTATTAAACTGATCAACCCATATTCATGTTTGTGTTTCTGTCCAGAGCATAGCCTACTTTATATATATATATATAAACAGGCAGCTGCAGTGCAATGCAAAGACAGGGCAAGAATCAACTGGGATTAGTATATTCTCTGGCTAGGGATATCGGCCCTTGCCTAAAATTAGAGAGAAAGAAAAATCCTTTAGTGTGAGTGACGATTTGCCGCATCCGTTAGGGACGGGGAGAAACGGTGGCGGCGCCACCGGTCACGAACGTGAGATCAAGGAGGCACAACATGGAATAATCGATACAATATAATAATATAGACAAGTAATTCCCTTCCATGCCATTATATTTGCATAATACATTATAGGCTACATACATAGTGATATAACTATCCTCTAGTGTGTGTGGTGCGAGGGGCCCCAGCAATTACCCCGACACCGCGCCGAGGAATAGATATATACAGTGCTCCCCTTGCATTTATACTCATACTATGCGCTATGCATCACATATATATATTTTTGTATGTGTGATGAATATATTGCTTAACTGTGTTAACATAATGCTTAACTGTGTTAACACTTGTTTTCACCGCTGGGCAGCACTAATCCCATTTGATTTAAATCTTTAGAATTTTATTTTTTAGTAATTACTTAGATATATATATAAGTTTGATCTGTATAATTCACGATGTGGAAGGCTACATGGTAAATAGGGGTTTTGTGTGTGCATTGTTACGATGACAGGTTCTTGGCCACCACCCAGTAACAAATGTAACAAAATCAATGTCTTTATACGTGGCTAGGGAGGAGAGGAAGGCGGTAGTTGGAATAAAACACTTTATTCACAGAAGGTCAAGTGCAGACAATATAAACATAAGACAATTCCAGGTAATTAATTAAAAGCAATGAGGATATGAACAGTTTAAGGCAATGGATAATGGAAGAGTACATGCATGAGATAGTGGTAAAAGTAAGTGTCATTAAGGACCTAAGGTCAATGTCGATCGTGGGGGAGGGACCCCGAAGAGCCCTTCACCAAAACGGAGGAGAGGGCTCGAGGGGCGCCCGAGGGGGCGATCCGAGGAACGTAGGCGTGCACGGCGTCGGATGTCCAGGTGCCCTGGGCCATTATGTCCTCCAGTGGCACCCCGGCGCGCTGGCAAGCCTGGGCGGCTCCCCGGCGAAGGCTGTGGAGGGTGTAGCCATCCGGGGAGGGCACCGCGAGGGCGCGGTGGGCACCGCAGAGTATGGCCGTCAGGGTGCGCGGGTCGAGAGGGCGGCCAGAGGGGAGGATGAAGGCGGGGTCGGCGTCGAGTGCCGGCACCAGGGCGGTGGCGGCGGCCCAGGCCGCCACGGGGCAGAGTGGGTGTCCGGGCGAGGCCGGGATGAGGAGGGCCACCGCCCCCGAGGGAAGCCGGATGGTCTTCGAGCTCCGGAGGGTGACTCGGAGACCCCCGGGGGCGGGGGCGACGTCGGCTCGGGTGATGGTGTGTGGCCCGCCCCACGCCTCGGGGGACAGGGAGAGGAGGCTGGACTGCCTCAGCATCCCGTAGTATCCGAGGAGCAGGGCGGCGCGAGGGACGACGCCCGAGGGCCCGGCAAGGGCGAGGTGTGCGGCCACGGCGGCGAGGTACGCAAGCGTGAGAGGGGGCGCCGGGCGGGAGACGTGGCCGGAGGCCCGCTCGCCCCCTCGGCAGACGTCTCGGGCGAGCCGTGAGGTGAAGGCGGAGGAGTCGCCCCCGGCTGCCTCCAACCAGGAGCGCGCCCCAGAGATGGAGTTCCGAATGGAGGTGGGGGCAACCCGGCGGGCGTACAGCGAGGCGGTGTAGGCGGTGATGTCAAAGGGGGTGGGAGCCAGCGGGTCCCAGTGGTGGCCCGAGGCGAACTCCATGTATCCTCGGGCCTGGCGGCGGGGCAAGGGAGGCGAGGCGGGGGCCGTCTACGGCGGCGATCTCGGTGTCGGTGTAGCCTGCAGTTAAAGCCCGGGGTTATACGGGAACTCGTCGTGGTTCGCGTACATATACTCGAGCCCGAGGTGGGCGACCTCGTCTCGGGCCACAGCAGCCCAGCGCTCGGGTAGGTGGGCGCGGCTGAGGGCGTCGGCGAGAACGAGGTCGGTGCCGGGCTTGTGCAGGATGGTGAGTTCGAAGCACGCCTCGGCCGCCATGAGCCAGAGTTCCCTCGCGCAGGTCCCGAGGGTAGGGTCGCGCGCCCTCCCAGAGTCGAGGGCGGCGGCGGAGGCCATGTTATCAGTGTTGATAACAACATTGGCTCCGGCGACGTCGGCGGGGAGGAGGGCGCGGAGGGCGACCACGAGGTTGACCGCCTCAAGCTCGTGAATGCTGGTGAACCGAGCGCGGAACTCCTCTGAATACCCTCGGGCGTAGCAGAGGGTTGGAGAGTATGCGCCTCCGCCGGTGAGGCAGGAGTCGCACTCTATGACGACCCTCCGGGTGGCCGGCGCGCGTCCATAGGCCGCGAACCAGGCAAGGTCCCGGAGGGCGTCGTCCCCGAGGGTGATGGTGGTGAACCCGTGGCAGCTGCGCAGGGCTGCGAGGAGGCGGGCCATGAACTTCCTCGCAGGGAGGACGCAGCTGCCGACGTGGTTGAGGCGGCTGAGGATGCTTTGAAGTGCCTGGCGCCCGAGGGTGGGGGCCGCGACCCGGGCCTCACAGTCGGCCACGAGCTCGTCCACTTTGTCGGGGGCGATGCGGATCATCATGGCCTCGCTGTCGATGGCGAAACTGAGCCAGGAGATCCGCACCGCCGGGGGGTGGCATTTACCTGAGGCGACCTCCAGGCCGAGGGCGCCGACGAGGGCGATGAAACCGTCGAAGGCCTGGCGGGCCCTCAGGTAGGTCAGCTCACACCCGACAAAGTCATCGACATAGACGAGGGCGTGGTAGCCCTCCCGCCGGAGGATCCAGGCCACCGCCGCAGTGACCCTGACGCAGGCGGCGCCCGAGGATCGGCATCCGAAGGGAAGGGCGAGGTCGACATATGTGGCCCCCCCAAAGGTGACCCCGAAGAGGGGGCAGGAGAGAGGGTCGGCGCGCAGCTGGCGGTAGGCCCTGGAGATATCGGCCGTCCAGGTGTAGGCCCCCGTGCCCTCGTGAACGAGGCGGCGCCCCACGTCGGCGACAGATGGGAGCCTGTAGGCGTGGGGGATCCCGAGGTATTCACAACGGGGTATCCCCGCGTTCACACTGCCCCCGGGAGGGTATGAGAGGTCGACGATGACCCGCCTCTTTCCCGGGTCGGATTTGAGGCGGGTCATCATGGGGGAGACCTGTGTCCATGGGGTGAACGGGGGGGCTAAGAAGGGGCCGGCGAGGGCGCTGTGGGCGAGCTCTGTGGCTATGAAGTCCCGGAGGTGGACTAGGTGCTCCGGGGCTTCACGGTGGTTTGTGTAGGTGGGGAGGCGGGGGGTGCCGGCGGAGTAGTTCGCCGGGAAGCCGAACTCCAGGAGGTCCACTAGATCCTTGTCGTGGTAGTCCCGGAGGCGGCTTCTCCAGGCGGGGATGTGGAGGGCTGAGGTGAGGGGGATGCGGGCAGCCAAAAAGTTGGGGAGGCCCGCTTCACGGAGGGTGTGGTAGGCCCGGGAGAAGGTGGGGTGGGAGCTCCAGGCCGTGCCTGAGAGGTGGGGCCATATGGAGAGGAGGGTGGGGCGGTAGGCGGGGGGGTGGGCCGCAGGAGGGGGCGGCGGGGAGGGTATCCTGGAGGGTGGGGCTGATGACCTCGGCGATAGGCTCCCCGAGTCGCCGGGGGGGGCGGGGGGGTGGGGGGGGAGGTGGGGAGGGGGGAGGAGGAGCGGTAGGAGAGGAGGGGGGCGGCCGGGGAGGAGGATCGGTGTGTGCAGGAGAGGGAGTCAAAGTCTCGGGAGAGGGGGTGGTGGCGAGTCGAGGTGGTGGAGGTGGGGGGGTGGGGGCGGGTCGGCGTCGAAGTCGGGGAGGTGTGTATGTAGGCTGTGTCGCCGGGTCCGGGGCCATGGGCAGCGGCGGGGGCGGTTGGTGGAGTGGTGGGCGCTGGGTGAGCTGTCGGCTTGGAGGTGAGGGGTGGCGGGGGGGCTGGCAGGGGGGGTGGCAGCTCGGATGTGAGGGGTGGTGGCGGCATAGTTCTGAGGGGTGCGGCGGGGGCGTCCTGGGGTGCGGGCTGCGGCGGAGATGTGACGGCCGCTTGCGGTGAGGGAATACCTTTTCGTCGTCCCGTGTTTTGCGCCTCGGCCGACTCCAGGATGTCGCGGACCGCCTCGCCGGCAGAGACGGGGGAGTGGTCGAGGGCGGCGCGAGGGGCGGCGGGGAGGCTGGCCGCGGAGGCGGCGTGCTGGGTGGCGTAGAGGCTCTGCCTGCTGTAGCGGAGGTAGGTGGGGTGCATGTCTTGGGGGGCGTGTCCGGGGGCGGGGAGCAGGCTGGCCGCCCCCGCCGTCCCAGAGGTGAAGTCCTGTAGAAGGTCGGCGAGGCGATCCACCAAGGAGGGGGCCGGGGCAGCGGCCCGAGGCGGGGCGACGGCCATGGACTGTACGAGGGCGGTGAGGTGGTTCATGGAGCCTGTCTGCGCCTCCATGGCGGCGGCCTGGGCGTCCATCCGAGCGTCGACCGAGGTGGCCCATGAGGTGGCCTCGGATTGGAGGCTGGGGGCGGTCGACGTCGTGGAGGCGGCATCGTGCGAGGTGGTGGATGCGCTCCTCCCCCGGTGCGCCCCCCGGCGGCCGGCGGGTCGGCCTCGTCCTCATGCTGCGGCAGGCATGTTGGTGTGGAGGTGTAGTCGCGGAGGCGCGATTTGCGCGAGGCGTCGTGGAGGCGAGGAGGAGGAGGAAGCCAAAAGAAAATGAGTGCTCCAGGAGAGTGAGGAGAGGCGAGTGGCTGGGAGCAGCTAGGCGGGCAGTTTATAAGGCCGGAGAGAGGGGGGGGGGGGTTGCGTCAGGGCGGCGGCGGAGGGAGGATGAAAGAGGGGGCGGGGGTCCTCATCCCCTGCCACGAATCAACCGCAATGCTAGCATTACGACCAATGTAACAAAATCAATGTCTTTATTGATTTCGACAAGTTGATGCTCGCAACATACTGTAAAATATTCCGATAGTCGGCACAGGTGGGGAATGCAATTGTTCTATTACTGATCGGTTTACGTGACCAGGCGCATATATATATATATATATATTTATATATATATATATATATGGGTTGGTGGTGCCTGAGTGGGATGTCAATAGACATAGTGGTGCTGGCAGGTCCGGGTGTGATTGCACTCAGTGACTTAAAAGGTCAAGGTTGGTGGTGGCCATAGGGGCCATACAGCTACTGGTGGTGGGCAGACCACTGGTATCCATGAAGACCAGGAATGCTGGATCCCTATTGGTAGGGCCAAGAATGCACAATTCCCATTGGGGGAAGGAGGTGGGAGTGATACTCTACAATGAACCCATGTAACTATATAAACAAGACACCAGAGGGCTGGACGAAATATCACCAAAAGGAGCGGTTCTTTTGTTACCATAACGAGCTGGCATTAGAGGCTCAATAGGGCCTAGATCAGCCAAAAGAGGATCTATAAGTTAATCTGTAAGTTGTAAGCTAATGGTCAGGATGCAGAACCCTTGTGACACTGGTTCCGTGACCAGAATTCTCTACATGCTGAATGGTGTAGAACCTGCCCTGTGTGTACAATGAGAAGAGTGGTGCCTGGCTCCGTTACTCAAAGGCTGGACACCATGCCTATTCACACTATACCCTGATTAAATTTGTATGTTTGGGATTTTGCATCCTGGCAACATCAAAGGTCATATCAGATCAGAATGCGTACCGACTTGTGACAGTGCACCCTCATGGCAACTTTATAGTGCTGCCCCTCTAGGACTAGGAGACCATCCACTGACATCATGACCCGATTTCCCACTCAGTCACATTATCCTGAGACTAAGCTAACCAGTCCTTGCCCTATCCTAGTAATGCCGAGCGCCATGCCAGATAACGACAAGTATAAATTTGGTAAGTCATCGGTTTGACTTGGTCGGGTTTTTAACTCCCGCCCTTCGACATGTGAAGCCTGCGCTCTTACCGATTCGGCAACCATGTCCAGTCTCCTAATTAGAAATACAGGTCGCATTTGAGTTCATGAAGTCACAATAGAACTAAGCTTGACATTGATTACGTAATTTTGATGGCTCCAGGTCAAATATATGAATACAAAAGCAGAACTGCATTTAAGTGCATTCACTATTCCGGAAATTAATTAATCAAATATATAGGGATGGACTGCTCATGACTAATCATTGTATTATTAGCGGTAGAAATGCAAGAAAACACCCTCAGGCCAAACTCTACTGCTGCATTTGATTAAGTATTTACGACTATAGCAGCTGACAACTGCACATTATGATTAATATACTGCAATAATAATTTAGCTTAAATATTTTTAATGGGGTAGATATTTTATTCATTTTGTCGTGGGGGTTGATGAAAATGGGAAATATTGCGCCTAGAGCGGGACTCGAACCCACATCTCTTTGCATTCCAGACCAGTGTGCTAACCATTACACCACCTAGGCTGCCTGATATCACCATACTACCCACACCTACCTGTCTATGCGGCTCCTTGCCTGAGAGGTCAGTGCAGACCACTACAATTGGAACAGTTGTATTTTCCCCATCCAAATCAGTACAGTAGTATTACAGGAATGAAATACCTGTATGTGCAAACAATATACTAATTTGCACATATATTGTTTTAATCTACTATGAGAATTAAGTGAGAGAAGATTAACTTAGAGGCATGCATACTTAAATACTTTCTTAGGTTTACCTAGGTGTTTACTGGGCAAAGATCGTTAGACCATTCATTGTCTGATGAATCCGGAGAGATGTAATCTTTAGACTGGTCTTGATGGCGCGAGACGAAAACTGCTCCGTAATTACAGTAAAACCTCGCTAAATCGACCGACCTTGGGACCGGTGTTGCAGTTTCCGAGGGACACCAGTTTGCCAGGGACACATCGCTTCTGCACATGCATCAAAATCGAACAGCATCGTCACTAACCTTATAAATTTAATATAATGTTTTTGGTAAAGATGTTTTCTATATGTGTACCAAAGGATTTGTTTCTAGGTGGTGTGGCTTTAGAGATATTTCACTTTTTCTGTATTTTGTGTATGAACATTGCTCACAACCATTGACAATGCCTTGAGTTTGACGGTACGCGCAGTGCAAAACGTTAGTTTTATTCAAAATTAATAGAAATCAAGAACCCTAACCTTATATATTTAATAAAATCTTTATGGTAAAGATGTTTCTATATGTGTACCAAGCGATTTGTTTCTAGATGGTGTAATTTGAGAGATATTTGACTTCTTCTGTATGAAGATTTGTTCACGGCCGTTAACAATGCATTTGAATGGATGTGTTCCTGGCAAACTGGTGTGCCTGGGAAACCGCAACACCGGCTTTAAATGGTCCATTTAGAGAGTTGATCGGCTTAGGGAGTTATTTTCCCGTGACAACGGTATTGTATGGGCGATCGTTTTGGGACCCAAATAAAGCGATCGATATAGCAGAGCCGTCGATCTGTGGAGGTGGTCGGTTAGAAGTAGTATAGGAGGGTTCTTTTGAGCGTAAAATTACGTAATCCTGGCTCTGAGAGAGTCCATTGACCTTAAATGCCCCCTCTGAGAGAGTCCATTGACCTGAGATGACCCCTTCTGAGAGCGTCCATGCATGTCGAAGGGGTTGTTTGTCCTTAGATGACCTGTTTGTCCTAGGTATTGTTGTTATGCGATGATGCGTATGATTGTGTGTGTGTGTATTTCCCCCCAATAATGATGATGTTAATGACGATGATGATGAAGATGCTGGTGGTGGTGGTGGTGGTGGTGTGAATGAACAAACTCTTTGCACAGCTCCTCGCCCGATCCTAGTAATGCCGAGCACCAGCCTAGGTAACAACAAGTAAAAATATTTAAGTCATTTGTTTGATTCAGCCATATTGGAATCCCACCACCTGTAATGTGGGAGGTGGACGCTCAACTCATTCGATCATCCCGTCTGGTCTGGATGGTTAATATTCATAATTTTATTGTTCCATTCATGATGGCTAAATGAGTTGAGCAACTGCTTCCCACTTTGGCAGGTCATGGGATTCGAACCCCCTATCCACCATCTATTTTTCTTCTTTTAACCTTGGTCGAATCAAACTACTGACATACAAATTGATACTTGTCACTACCTATCCTAAAGCTTGACATTACTAGGTTAGAGCAAGCCTAAAGCTTGACATTACTAGGTTAGAGCAAGCCTAAAGCTTGACATTACTAGGTTAGAGCAAGCCTAAAGCTTGACATTACTAGGTTAGAGCAAGCCTAGAGCTTGACATTACTAGGTTAGAGCAAGCCTAAAGCTTGACATTACTAGGTTAGAGCAAGCCTAAAGCTTGACATTACTAGGTTAGAGCAAGCCTAAAGCTTGACATTACTAGGTTAGAGCAAGCATAAAGCTTGACATTACTAGGTTAGAGCAAGCCTAAAGCTTGACATTACTAGGTTAGAGCAAGCAGCAGTGAATTGAGGAAGACCAACTGCGTGTGATTGAAAATTCCCAATTCATAATCAAGCAATTTATCTAAAACAACAATTTTATTAATAAAAGTTAAAGTTGCATAGCCTGATGATTTTAAGTCTCTGTCATTTTTTAAAGATAAATATATTGATATTTTTAGGTTGATTATTATTTGTTATGATATACAACACGTACCTTACTTTAGATTGAAGTATTTGTTTATATTAAATGGCAAACTTTTGATATATTTGAAATGCAAATGTACTAAATTAATATTGGCAAGCACATCAAAACACAGACACCATAGGCTTCAGCAGTAACAGTCTCTAATTAAATTGACCCTTCTATGCAGCGACAAATACTTAATAAGTTCGCAAGTATCTAAGTTAGATATGTAGAATGAAATCTAGATAATTCTTTTAATTTAAAACAAATTGATACTTTAATCGGACTATGAAACTTTAAATGATGCTGATCATGACACAGTGAGGGGATGGGGTGGAGAAAAGAAGGGACGCGGATGGATGGCATTTTATGAAGTGACACCTGAGGTCAGTGGCTTTTTTTTAGACACCCAGTTGGAACGTGGCTGACATACGTAAGCTGTTCATAAACTGCATATATATAAGGCGAACAGAGAAGCAGTACCAGATGTACTTTCCTTCTTAGCACGACTCGAGCACACTGAAGAAAAGCTGACAACATGATTCGACTTCTTCTGGCCTTTCTGGGTGAGTGAGCTTCCTTACTATTTGTAAAATATTTCATCTTTCTACACTTAGCTATATTATAAACATTGATTACACTTCAAATATCTAGATAGATAGTGCAATATATAAATCGTTCCAGTTCCCATACTAATAAGGGGGACAGTCTGCCTCTGTGGGAGACTGTCATGGTTATTTTATTTTATTTTTTTGGTCCATTAGTTGTTTAAGCAGGGGAAATTTCAGTCATAGACGACTGGTCTTCCTCATTCCACTGCTGGCCGATAGAAAGCCCGAGCCTACACTTTTACCGCCCCAAGGGATTTTTAACCTCCCACACCACATAGACATGGTATGAGAGCAACCGGCCTTTGATGACACTGTAAGCTATACACAGTGGTGGAAATCCAAATTGGCAGAGCTGGGGGCATGGGGAATCGAACCACTGACTTTCAGATTAGGAGTCTGACCTAGAAAAAAGTCAGATACTCTAACCAGTCCGCCACAGAAAACGCCACAATAATGTATATCAGATCTGTATTGAGTGCATCAGATATGATAGCAGTGTCTGATCTGGTTGCCAGAACCTGGTGTGCAGCTGGGGTGTGGGAAAGGTTAGGTGCAGCTCCGCTGTACCCATTTCTACCATTCTGGAACTCCAAGATGGCGGCAATAAAGAGAAAAGTAATAATATTCCAGGGACCAATGACATCATGTACCTCAAATGACATCATGTACCTCAAATGACATGTATGTGTCAGTGCTGGAGAGGATACAAGACTGGGAGAGCTCGCAGTCACCGTCAGGCCTTCCAAGTCTTCACAGGTGGCTTTGTGTCTGTATTCTGTGTCTGTGTCTACTTTGAAATAATTTGAAGTAATTTGAATTTAAAATACTTAACTTTGTCAATATTTGAAGTGCAAACATGCAACATTAATTTTGATAAGCAAGTCAAAATTCTGACACCATAGGGTTCTGCAGTCACAGGTTCTGTTAAATTGACTCATTATTCCCTTCTATGTGGCACCAAGTGCACCACTATCTAAGCTAGATATGTAGAATAAAATCTAGTTAATTGTTTTGATTTAACAAATTTGATGCTTTCTTTGAAACAACCATATCAATATAACTCTATGACCGGACGCGGTGGCCGAACTGGTAGAGCGCAGACTTTCCACGCGGAAGGTCTTGGAGTCTGAATCACAGCCAAGTAAAACCAATGACTTATAAAATTGATACTTCTCGCTCCCTAGCCAGGTGCTCGGCATTAATAGGATAGGGCAAGGACTGGTTAGCTCAGTGTCAGGATAATGTGACTGTGTGGGATATCAGGTCATGGTGCCAGCGGCCTGGTCTCCGAGTGGCACACTGTCATAAATCAGTACCTGTCCGGACATGACCTTAGATGTTGCTAGGATTTAAAACAACAACAGACAAAACAAATATAACTCTATGAAAATTGTATACTAGCTTCCCTCAGTTGAGCCTTAACCTGAGTTTCAGCTGAATGCGCATGCCCTGTGAGCAAGAGCCATTGTTCATATTGCTGCGGCAATATGGGTAATTCGAAACTGAGGCGGACACCTCTTCCCCCCCCCCCTTCACCCATCTCTCTCTTCCCCTCCTCCCTCCTTACCCCTCCCCCCATTTCCTTCCTCTCCCTTCCTCCTCCACCTCCAGATGACGCCACTGCCGCCCTCCCCTCTCCTTTCCTACTCCTCCCCCCTTCCTCCAGGTGGTGGCACTGGCACTCACCGCTGGTGCCGCCGCTGGTCCCCTGCCTCCCCCTGCTTCCCTTCCGATCCCCTCTCACTCTGCCACTTCTCAACCACACGCCTGACCACCAACATCTACTTTTCAACTCGCCTCCTGGCTGATCACCACCGATGAACACCGGACAACCACCAGCATGCTGCCACGGAAGACAACCCGACGAACAGCAGCCACCCCGGTCGCCACCGTTTCTGATGACGCCACATGCACACCACTCCAGCGGGGTAGACCACGATCCGTGGTAGTCAAGCCCAAACCAACGGCGGATGAGACAACCGACGACAACATGTCTGCGGCCGAGCAGCTGAACATGCTACGACAGTCTGTTACCGACTCCATACGCCAGCAGGCTGACCTGGCCAAAACCATGTCGGACAGGATAAAGGCACTGGAGACGCGCAGGACGGACAACGCTCACAGAGCAACTCGTCAGATGACAGGCCCGTCCCGAAATGCAGGAGACGCGGCACCCCCAACTCAAACCGATCGCCACCAACACCACGTGCTAGGTCCTCGCACGCACGCTCACCCAGATCGCCTAGATCGCCTAGACCGACACCACGCAGCCACCACACCCCGAAGGATCCACGCAACAGGTCAGAATCACAAGAGCGGCCAAGACACAGGAGGTCGCGCCATGCACGGCGCGCCACCGCCACATCCTCGAACAACGACGAATGCCAGCAAAGGGACGTGATCGACGCCATCATCGGAACCAACCCAGAGAGATGGCAGGGCAAAAGAGGTAGGACCCAACTCCTCCCCCACACCTACGTTATCAGGGACGAGCGCAAGGGTAAGGTAGGCCTGGGAGAGAGCACATGGCACAAGTACCTGGTGGCCCTGTCACGCATGCGCAAAGACTCCAAGGTGCCCCAATCCTGGATAAAACCTATCCTCAGCCACCAGGACGAGATGTTTGACATGGCAGCAGATTGGAAGTGGGAGACATGTCTCGCATGGTCAGAGAAAGTTTTCTCTTTGATAGAGGACGGCCGCCTCCCTAAGGCCTGGCACGATGAACAGGCCATCAAGGATCTGCAATGCGCAGCATGCCTTGCAGGTATACGGAAGGAGGAAGAGAGGCGAGCCGCTAAGGTCGACCACACGACCAGACCCTACCAACCACGCACTGACGAAGAGACGACAGCCACAAACAATGCACCGTACAGGCGCCACAAATGGAACTGGGGAATGGATTGTGGCCAGACTGCATCGCACGGCACTGGGAGCGACCACCGCGCACATGTGTGTGCCTGGTGCACTAATAAATATAAAAAGTCAAACCCACACAGAGAACAGGAGTGCAACAACAAAAAGCGCCAGACTGAGCGTAAGGGCGCGGCACTCGTCACGGAAGAGTCAGCCAGAACGGATTTTTAGATAGCGGCCCTGGTGAGGCCGGAGAAAACGCCACCTCAGACGACAAATGCGATACGCTACAGCCGACCCCACCCGTGCTGCGCCTCATGTCCTCCACACGCAGGTTCGTTCTGGTACCCACGCCCTGGGATCCAACCCCAACCGTATACGGCACCGAGTGTGAACCCGTACCCACTGACGCGGACAGCGACTCCATCATTCCCGCCAAAACCGCACCACGTGGCGTAATGGCCGGACCAGCCCAGACCGACGCAGACGGGGGATCCCCCACTGCGGCACCAGCCGACATTCCTGCCAAAACAAGCTGGAGCAACTCACCACACACGTCACTCGACACCCCTAACCGTCGCCTCACACCGGACACAGACCGCCACCCTCCTCCCTCAGATGCCGCCGCCCCCGACCCATCAGCCGCCACCCCCGACGCCGCTGCCGCCACTAATGACAGCGCTAATGGCCATTCCGGCGCTCGCCTACCAGACACCTCCAGGTTGTTATGCCGCTCGCCTACCCAACACCGCAGGCCTCACGCGCTCTCAGACACATGCCACCCAGAACACAGAGGCCGGAAGCCCCCACCCGGCACCAGAAATGGGAATCCTGCCTCCTTCTGGCCAGCACCCACAGTCCAACCCCGACCCACGGCAACATCCCCCCCCCCACCCCCCACCCCCCACCCTTCACCCCCAGACCCCGCCCTGACCCCCCCCCTCCCGCCCTTCATCCCCAAGGCCCCGTGACCAACCACACCCCCCATACCCCCACTGCGGCCACCTCTCATGTCCTGCCATGCACACGGACGAACACCCGACAACGCCCACACACCTCCATCACCACAGATGTCGTGGTACGATATGAGCCGGCTGACGCTACCATCACCTGCGTCCAAGCTACCGCCACCAGAGCCCGCATCGCCCCGCCAGTCGACGACAAACTTGACCCGGCCACGGCGCCCAATGCCCTCCTCACCTATCACGACTGGGCACACGCCACTGAAGACATCGACGACATAACCAGCGATCAAGTCGATGCCCCTTCAGCCCCCTACAACCTGCCCCAGACCCCACTCTCCTACAAGCCCACACTACATAAGATATGGCCCACCACCGTCCCCACAGCGTGGGGGCATGAAGTCTACAGGTACATATACGACCAAGTTTGGGCGACTGCACTTCCCAACCATGTCGCAGCACGCATACCAGTGCCTTCAGACCTTAACATCGACCACTGGAGGGCCCTCCTCTCTGGGTACCATGATGCCGAGCTACTTGACTTTCTCGAGTTCGGGTGGCCGGTCGATTACACCGACGACTCGCCACCCGTTCCATCGACCGCCAACCACCGCGAGGACCCGATCACCTGTGGTGGATCCGCAAGTACGTCAAGGACGAGGCGGCCAAGGGCGCCCTCCTCGGACCATTCCACCAACCTCCCTTCGTCCCCTGGGCGCAGACGAGCCCGATGATGACCCGGGCGAAGAAGAACACCGATGAGCGCCGGGTCATCATCGACCTCAGCTATCCCAGGGGCGACAGCGTCAACGCAGGGATACGCAAAGGGCACTACCAAGGGAGGCCCGTCACCTATACCCTCCCCAACAACAACAACCTCACCGATGAGGTCACCCGCCTCGGGCAAGGGACCTACATATGGATGATCAACCTCGCCTGCACATACCGACAGCTGAGGACATGCCCTTTGTCTGTCCCCCTCCTCGGAATAACAATAGACGGTGACACCTATTATGACATCGCCCCCCCCCCCTTTCGGCTGCCAGACGTCGTCCATGGCGTGCGCCCGCACCACCAACGCCGTTACATATCTTCTTCGCTGGAAGGGCCACTTCGTCCTTTCCTATTTGGATGATTTCATCGGGTCCGCAGGCTCTGAACAAGAAGCGACCCTCGTGTACCTCGACACCATTCACCTCGCCACCGACCTGGGTCTAGCACTATCACCCCACAAGTGCGTCCCGCCTACCCAACACATTGAGTGGCTGGGCTTCGAGGTCGACACGATTGACATGACAGTGCGAATCCCCCCGGCAAAGCTTGACGAAGTTGTCGCTGAGTGCGCCTCCTGGGTGCCCAACACAAAGGCTTCCAGAAAGGACCTCCACCGCCTCATTGGAAGGCTTCAACACGTCGTCAAGTGTGTTCGACCCGCCAGGCGCTTCATGAATCGGATCCTCAACGCCCTCAGGAACGCCCCCTACACCGGGAAGCACGCAATCACAGTCGAGATGACCTGGGACATCCAATGGTTCAGGCAGTACGCACACGCCTCCAACGGCGTTGTCCTGCTTCGTCCTCCCCCCAAGCATGAGTGGGTCATAGAGTGCGACTCCTCCCTCCTTGCCGGTGGGGCGCACTCCCCAGCAGACTATGTGACCGAGGAGTACCAACCAGGGTTCTTGGCCCTCCATGCACTCACTCCCCCAAACCCACAAGACTATGCTATTGTGGTTAACACAGACAACCAGGCTTCCCAGATCGTCCTGGACTCCGGCGCCGGGAGGGACCCCACCTTCTGCACCTGCGCCCGGGCGATCTGGTGATTTGCCGCCCTTAACTCCTGTGAGGTCCAGGTCATCCACAAGCCTGGCGCCGAAATCGCCTTCGCGGATGCCCTCAGCAGGGCGCCATTCAATCAGGCCGCAAGGTGAAGAGCCGACCGCTTTGTGGATGACATGGACCTCACGCGCATACGTGCCCACCATGATTCATCACTCGTTACCGACAGTGCTTAGCCTGGAGGAGACATTAATTTGCCCCTCTTCCCAGGCACATACCAGGATCACCAGGACGACATCGACCTCTTCTGCGCTGGACTTGCCCACGGGACATGGCGGAACAAGCAACATCAGGTCAACATCTACCATGGGCACGCCCGCAGCCGTGACTATGACCCCCTCCGCCCAATGCAGCTCGACGTAGCCTCCTACCTTGCCCATGACCTGATATCCCACTCTAGAGTCACATTTATCCTGACACTGTACCAACCAGTCCTTGCCCTATCATAATAACGCCGAGCGCCTGGCTAAGAAGTGACACCAAGCCACTCTTCTACTTTCAGTTTGTTTGTTTCTTTGTTGTTTTACCTCCTAGCAACATCTAAGGTCATATCAGGACGGGTACCAACTTGTGACAGTGTGCACTCATGGCGACTTTATAGTGCTCTCCCACTGTGAAACCAGGCCGCCGGCACCATGACCCGATATCCCACTCAGTCACATTATCCTGACACTGAGTACACCAGTCCTTGCCCCATCCTAATAATGCCGAGCGCCTGGCTAGGAAGTGACAAGTATCAATTTTTAAGTCATTGGTTTGACTCGACCAGGGTTCGAACCCACGATCCCACGATCTACCAGTATGGGAGACGGACGCTCTAACTCATTCGGCCATCCCGTCTGGTTCTTCTACTTTCAGCATTCACCTCAGTACAGGCAGCTGAGCCGCCCAGAAAGGATGCCCCAGTGGAGAAGTGGTCCAGCGATACAGGCTCAGCTGAACCCGCACTGGATGGAGCAAAGAGTGCAGGAGGATACGGCTATGGCTACGATGGCTACAATGGTTACGATGGCAACAGTGGCAACAATGGCAACAATGGCTACAATAGCTACAATAACTACAATAGCAGGCCTGACCATAGTCGACAAGGTTACGGCAGTCAATATGGGTACCAGCGAGCTTACCCTCAGGGACGTGCGTACAGCCATAACCAACAACTCGTGCCTATCAAGATCCCTTACATCAACAAAGATGGTAGGTATTGTTTGTTTGTTTGTTGAAGTTTAACTTCAGAGCAGATTGATTGATTAATTGATTGGTGGTTGCTTTACACCGTGTCAGCAGCATAGGCCATATTCATGGCGAGAAATGTTTGTTTTTTGTTCAAACCATCGCTTTTACATGTAAAAGCAGAAAATCAATTATGTGCTAATAGACACTAATTAAATTAGAAAGCTCACAATCATATATTTGTTGTCAAGAGAAACAAATTCCCATAGAAAAAGAAAAGTTTTATTAATAATTGATAGAATCTATTTGGTAAGCTATATGAGGTGGTACAGTCCAGCGGCCCTCAAAAAGGCTAAAATGTTTAC
>JASIRB010001987.1:0-50001 GCA_030323885.1 Branchipolynoe longqiensis
ACCGTAGATAAAGGGTCACCTAGTGTGTTTGATTTTAACAACTGTGCTAAATCAAACGTAGCTTGTTTCTTGTCTATTTCTAATCCATCTAAGGATAATGCAACAATTGTTTGTCCTCTGTGTCCTGTTACTAGTAGTAACAAGACAGCTACCTTAAAACCTAATCGTTTTATATCTAAAAAGGAGTTGTGAGGCCAAGCCTTAAACAACTTAAACACGATAGAAACATCCCAAAAGCGATTATATTTTGGTTTTGGGGGATTCCTTTGATAAATTGAACGAAGTAAATAATGAAGGACATAATGTTTACCAACCGTATCTCCCTCAATTCTAGGTAAGATAACCGATAACGCACATCTGGCTGCATTGACCACCCCAAACCCTAGACCTTCATCCTATAGAGAACAAAGAAAATGGGCCACTTGTGCAATTGTTGGATTTGTTGGTTTGACCTTCATTAGCAAACAATGTACACCCCATTTTCTTAAATATGTCATGTACATTTTGACAGTTCCTGGCCTCCATGCATCGGCTACTATTCTGTCTTCTGTAATCTTATCTAATCCAAATTGCTGTAAGTGTTTCCTCAGAAAAGGAATGCCACTAGGGGTGTCACTGACACGTCGCCGTGAACCGATAGCGGTCTGTGGTGCGTTAGGTTCCAGGACTTTCTTGGGAAGCATATATGTTTTTTTGCCAGTTGTGAAACTGCTGGTAGCCAAGGTTGCGTGTCCCAATCGGGCACGATCAGTATGGCGTGTGTGCCCTCCATGCTGATTTTTCTCACCACTCGGCTGATAATGCTAAAATATAGAAATAATTATCTACCCAGGTAATAGCAAATGCATCAACTTTCCAAGCATCCGGTTCAGGATGCCAAGAAACATAGCAGGGTAACTTGTTATTGTTTCGTGATGCAAACAAGTAAACTTCATGTGTACCCCATTTTGCACAAATTAAGTTAAACAGGGGTGTAGATAGGGACCATTCTAAATGGTCATGGAATTTTCTACTCTTATGGTCTGCAAGTGTATTTTGTGACCCTGGGATATGCGCTACAGTCAGCAGACTTGTTGGGCCTGCGCCCAGTTCCAAATCAGTTTTGCTAACTGATTGCAAGGCTTCGATTTTGTTCCGCCCATGTTACGGATATATGCCATAGCAGTAGTGTTATCAGTTAGTATTCTAACTTGTGATTTAGGTACCTTCACTAAGCTACGTAATCCCAGATAAATGGCACGCAATTCTAGCGCATTAATGTGTTCTAACCTTTCATCGTCTAGCCATCTACCTCCTGTCGTTATCCCATCTTGATGGGCTCCCCAACCTTCTAGAGAAGCATCAGTGGTAATTACTGTATTTGGTTCCGCCATGCGGATTGGATTGGGTGAATTTGCTATATGTTGCATCCACCATCCAATATCCTGCAAACCTTCTTCGGAAATAAACATTTTTCGTTCAAAATTGCCTTTAGTTCTTGCTAACGCTAAGGTTTTATCTATTTCTAGAGATTTAATATGGGCTTTCCCATATAGAATAGGGGGTGCATAAGATATCATTATTCCGATAAGGACTGCGACCTGTCTAATCTTAGGTTTTGGTAACTTAAGAGGCTGGGTCGCTGTGGTCATTAACTTATTTAGTTTCTGTTCTGTTATCGATACTGTTAGGGATTCTGTATCAAGAATAAAACCTAAACATTTTAGTTGTTTTGTTGGTTTAAGCACTGAGTTATGTGGATGTACATAAAACCCTAATTTAGTGAGCAATGCACATAATTCCATAACTGCGTTTACACAATCAATTTGTGTTGACACCATTATAAACGAATCATCTATGTAAGGAAACATTATGTGACCATTCCGAGCCATGACTGAGAAAACAGGCTTTAACAGTTTAGTGAACAAACGAGGGGCACAAGCTAAGCCATTTGGCATGCAGGTAAACTCATAAAGTTGGTCATCCCAAAGAAACCGGAGAAATTTCCGGTGTTGTTCCGCTATGGGAACTGTGTAATACGCATCTTGTAAATCAACACTAGCCATCCACGCCTTTTAAAATGTCGATATTCAATCATCTTGTTAAGGATTGTTAAATCCAGGATCATTCGAACGTCACCGTTAGGTTTTGGTCTCGAGAAGATGTTTGAGATAAACTCTCCTGGGCAGTGTGTTACTTTTTGTATAATGCCTTTATAAAAAAATTGTTGTACCTGTTCAGTTAGTGCCTCTCGTTCAAGTGGTTCAATTTTATAGGGAAAAGGAACTCTCCCTTGTACCGGAATGTCTATAAAGGGAATTTGAACACCATTAACTATATTTAAAATATCTCGATCACTTGTAATTTTGTTCCATTCAACAACATGGTTACTAATATTGCCAGCCACAAAGTTGCTTACAGTTTGTGTGGTTTTAGAGGCCGGAGGGACTTCGTTCAAAATCAGTTTTGCTAACTGATTGCATGGCTTCGATTTTGTTCCGCCCATGTTACGGATATATGCCATAGCAGTAGTGTTATCAGTTAGTATTCTAACTTGTGATTTAGGTACCTTCACTAAGCTACGTAATCCCAGATAAATGGCACGCAATTCTAGCGCATTAATGTGGTCTAACCTTTCATTGTCTAGCCATCTACCTCCTGTCGTTATCCCATCTTGATGGGCTCCCCAACCTTCTAGCGAAGCATCAGTGGTAATTACTGTATTTGTTTCCGCCATGCGGATTGGATTGGGTGAATTTGCTATATGTTGCATCCACCATCCAATATCCTGCAAACCTTCTTCGGAAATAAACATTTTTCGTTCAAAATTGCCTTTAGTTCTTGCTAACGCTAAGGTTTTATCTATTTCTAGAGATTTAATATGGGCTTTCCCATATAGAATAGGGGGTGCATAAGATATCATTATTCCGATAAGGACTGCGACCTGTCTAATCTTAGGTTTTGGTAACTTAAGAGGCTGGGTCGCTGTGGTCATTAACTTATTTAGTTTCTGTTCTGTTATCGATACTGTTAGGGATTCTGTATCAAGAATAAAACCTAAACATTTTAGTTGTTTTGTTGGTTTAAGCACTGAGTTATGTGGATGTACATAAAACCCTAATTTAGTGAGCAATGCACATAATTCCATAACTGCGTTTACACAATCAATTTGTGTTGACACCATTATAAACGAATCATCTATGTAAGGAAACATTATGTGACCATTCCGAGCCATGACTGAGAAAACAGGCTTTAACAGTTTAGTGAACAAACGAGGGGCACAAGCTAAGCCATTTGGCATGCAGGTAAACTCATAAAGTTGGTCATCCCAAAGAAACCGGAGAAATTTCCGGTGTTGTTCCGCTATGGGAACTGTGTAATACGCATCTTGTAAATCAACACTAGCCATCCACGCCTTTTAAAATGTCGATATTCAATCATCTTGTTAAGGATTGTTAAATCCAGGATCATTCGAACGTCACCGTTAGGTTTTGGTCTCGAGAAGATGTTTGAGATAAACTCTCCTGGGCAGTGTGTTACTTTTTGTATAATGCGTTTATAAAAAAAAATTTGTACCTGTTCAGTTAGTGCCTCTCGTTCAAGTGGTTCAATTTTATAGGGAAAAGGAACTCTCCCTTGTACCGGAATGTCTATAAGGAGAATTTGAACACCATTAACTATATTTAAAATAGCTCGATCACTTGTAATTTTGTTCCATTCAACAACATGGTTACTAATATTGCCAGCCACAAAGTTGCTTACAGTTTGTGTGGTTTTAGAGGCCGGAGGGACTTCGTTCCAAATCAGTTTTGCTAACTGATTGCAAGGCTTCGATTTTGTTCCGCCCATGTTACGGATATATGCCATAGCAGTAGTGTTATCAGTTAGTATTCTAACTTGTGATTTAGGTACCTTCACTAAGCTACGTAATCCCAGATAAATGGCACGCAATTCTAGCGCATTAATGTGGTCTAACCTTTCATTGTCTAGCCATCTACCTCCTGTCGTTATCCCATCTTGATGGGCTCCCCAACCTTCTAGAGAAGCATCAGTGGTAATTACTGTAAACCGGAGAAAGTTGCTTACAGTTTGTGTGGTTTTAGAGGCCGGAGGGACTTGTAATATCTGTGTTTGAGCCTCTACTTGGACCCGCCCCTGGGGAAGGGTCGCTGGGAGTTGAAGCCTCGGCCGATCGGCCATGCGGTGTTGTCGGTCCAGCCTGGCCGGGCGCCCCGGCCCCGGAAGGATTGGCTGAAGCTTGAGCCCGGTCTGGTCCCTCTGACCAGACGTCGTGGGCGAAAATCCCCACGGGATCTTTTGAAGCGTGGGGCTTCTGGCTTCTTTCTCCCGTCCATGTTTTTGCCACTCTTGGCCGCAGTTTCCACCTCTTTAAAGAGGTACTGGAGCTGACCCCCGAACATTTTGGTCTTATCCAAAGGTTTCCCTTTGATTGGTTCTGGGGCCAGAAAGAGCGTATACTCCTTCCCATCATTATCTGTGACCTTCTTTGAGCGGGCCACCTCTTTACTGGCGTCTGTGCATACTGACTTGAAGACGTTTTCGTATCTTCTATAAGACAGGTAATTACCTGCCGCCATGAGCATAGCGATGCCTTTGTCCATGGTCTTGGCCAAGGACGGGAACTTGTTCTCCCGCTGCATCCTTTTCGCCACTGGAGTAATGGCAGTCAGAGTACCGAGAACCGCTTCATGCACTAGATGCAACACACCTTCAAATCGCTTACGGTCCTCGGTCATATTTACGTCCCTATCCATTTCTTTGATGATGGAGTTGGGGACGCCTTTTATGCCTGTAAGTTCATCTCCTAGCTTGGAGATGACTTCCGCAGGTTTGAATGTGCAGAAATGACCATTAATGGTCTCGCGCATAAGCGTGGTGGTTTTCACCCGCTTGGCTTTAGGTTTTTCAACCTTCTTAGCCACTTTGCCACCAATGGCAGCATAGACCCCTTCGTATTGCGTGTCTGAGTCAGATTCCGTTGATGTGGAATCTGGCGAAGAATCCGAAGAAGAATCCTTCTTCTTCTTTTTCTTTGACTTGGGCTTACGCTTTTTGCGTAGTCCCGTCTTGTTTCTTTCTTTGGTGAAGTCATCACCCGAAGAACTCGCTTGTTTCCTCTTCTTCCTCCGTTTGGGAGGAGGAGGAGCAGCCTTAGGCTCAATCGCTGAGTCTGTTTCTGAGAAATCTTCCCAGTCAGACTTGTCATGGAAACCAGGCATAGGCCGTTTCCGAGACGCAGGTGGTTGTAGAGACAGAATGTGACTCTCCATGGCAACCCAACGGGCCTCCCAATCAGGAGCTGCCGGGCCCGAGGGCTGTGTTTCCTCTTCCGCGTCGGAGAGGATGTGCGCCCCGGGCTGTGGTGAAGGCATGGCCGACAACACTGGTGAGGAGTCATACTCCTCGTCCGAGCCTCTCGGAGCGCGTCCCTCAGCTGCCGCTGCAACTCTCTTACTCTGCTTCGTGGCGATCGCGATCTGAAACTATAGTATTGGTCAGTCCCGGTATTTCTAAACGTCACAATCTCATTGTTAAAACGTAATTGGACATCTAGTGGTGTTAGAGAACGTGTTCATACCGTTCTAACACAGGCGTAATAAGCTAAATTGTTGGCGTAGGTTGTGGGTCAAGCCCAAACCTAACGCGGGGTCGGGACCAGTGTATCGGCTCGCCCATCCCTCTGTTCCGCACACTTCTCCCTCCTGCGACTAGCAAGTTGGAGAAAATGCTATGAAACTCGGAGAAATGCCTAACAAAAGTTGTGGGGAGTCTATAGAAGAAACCCAGGATCATCTCCAACAACACTCTCTATCAGAGTCTGAGAGAATCTCCACAGGAGATGAGGCAGAGCCCACATCTCTACCCATGTCACACGGGTGTTGATAGAACCGCTAAGTATTGGTTTCGTTCGTTAACAAAGGAATCTAGAGCGTTCTATCCTTGGTTGTTTTAAACCGATTAAACTAGTCCACAAAGGACCAATGAAAGTTCTGAACTTTCCAATTGGATGCTATAATGCATCATAACTAAGCTAACCACAGTCATTAATATACTTACTGCATATTAGCTTGTTTGTAGACTAAATTTGCCGGAGCAACTCAACGAACGTAATCCAGTCGTGAGTTGTTTATGCTAATTGCTGGGGGTGGATGTGCTTCCTTCTCCCTAGCCTGAGGCTGTATACCAAGGTAAAATATATGTATGTGTGGTAATGTATGTGTGTGTATGTGTGTATATCTGTGTGTATGTATATGTGTGGCTGCCTCAGTCTGTGTGTGTCTATCTATGTGTCTCTGTCTGTGTGTGTGTCTCTCTCTCTGCAAAGTCAGGTCGGGTGTATGTGTGTCTGTGTATGTCTGTGTGTGTATGTGTGTCTGTGTGTGTATGGGTGTGTGTATGTCTGTATGTGTGGTGTGCATGTATGTGTGTGCATGTATGTGTGTGTCAGGTCGGGTGTATGTGTGTCTGTGTATGTCGGGTGTGTACATGTCTGGTCAGGAAACACGCAGACACATACACACACATCAACCTCATATCCCCTTCCCCTCTATGGCGCTGCACAGTTGGCCTACTTGGTTGGGGGGCGGATAATGAGGTCACAAGATTGGCCTATTTGGTTACTGGCCTCCCAGCATAATGGGTGTTTGAAAGTGAGTGTCCTTAGGGGTGAGCTTATAAATTCACTGGTTATTCTGTATATGCTGTCCCAAATCATTAGCTAATACACCAGTATCTAAGTTGGATATATAGGATCAAATGTAAGTAGTTGTTTTAATTTTGACAAAATTATATTTCATCGGAACATGCAACTTTAATATAAACCTCTTATGATTGGGTTGGAGAACAATCAGAAAATATAAATATTCCATATTGTACTTTTTGATAGAAAAAATGTGTTCTTAGTTATTTTTCGCATTGTTCTATATTTGCTGTTTTATTGGGATATTATTATTGCTTTCATTATTTCCACCATACTGGGGGTAATAATTGCAATAACAAGAGAAATAATAATAATAAAACTAGTATGACAAAACTAGTATTACAGACAATAATAAGAAAATCTGATGTACACTGGATGATTATATTTATGCACATCAGGAGTCACGTGGGTGGCAGGCCGGGAATCACGGCGGTGGCAGGCTGGGAGTCACGGGGGTGGCAGGCCGGGAGTCACGGCGGTGGCAGGCCGGGAGTCAGGGTGGGGGCAGCCCGGGAGTCAGGGTGGGGGTGGGCCGGGAGTCACTGCGGTGGCAGGCCGGGAGTCACGGCGGGGGTGGGCCGGGAGTCACGGCGGGGAATACCGGGCGTCACGGCGGGGAAGACCGGGCGTCACGGCGGGGAAGACCGGGCGTCACGGCGGCGGATTCTGAATATATCAACAGTAATAGGAATAGCAACAGAAATATTTACAATTACATCTAACACACACACATATATATATATATATGTGTGTGTGTGTGTATGTATGTGTAACATGCAAATGCATGGGTGTATAAAGATATGGTAGTAGCTAATTGACTAACCTGGATCATTTTCAAAAGAATTTAGAATAATGCGGGGGAAAAATGGGCTGTTGGCAAGCAGGTTGTGCATGGACATATTTTTAGGAAATTCAGCTTGGCTGGGACTGTACCAGTTTATACTGTCCGCATGTACAACCTGGTGTGTCTGTGGTTATGGTCACTGATCCATGACTACAGCCAAACATTTTCTATAAGCATAAAGATAGGGGTCCTACCAGCAGATACTGAGATATCCCCAGCCTATGTACAACAGGACTGAGAGGCTGGCCATGTTGGTAGGGGGGGGGGTTCTAGTTCCATTATGGCCAGGAATGATGTACATAATTATGGTAATTAATTATTTTAATTGTCTATGACACTGAACACTTCTACCATCTAATATCTTGCATTTAACCTACATGAATAATAATTATGTACAATTCATCTAGAAAGATGGTTTGTAATAAACATTCCTTTTTTTATGCTGCATACATAAACTTTCTACCTTGGAAATCTGTACATCATTTGCAGAATATTCGAAAAATGTACTAATAACATTAATAATAATACAAGAATAATAAAAATATAAAATAACAATGGAGAATAAGAGAAAATTACAAAAGAGTTGTTCATATTCCTGGTTATTTCTCATTAACTATGTATAGGATATTTTTATTTTAAGACAATTGATTATTAGAACAGACCATGGTGGTTTCCCCGTAAAGATGACTAATTCTAATACAAGCACCACAATGTTATAGGCAAAATAAGATTCGTCAATTTTAATGTAATTTTAATTGAATACTGGACATAGTATTCATGGAAATATATTTTCTCGATAGAAACTGCAAAGAGCTCTTTAAGCCCATCCGAATGGTATATTTTGTTAGTTCCCCTATTCAATATTAAAGAAGTTGTAGCCTGTGAAAGCTCACCCCTATTAGTTTCTATATGAAAACTGTCTTGGTTTTTCAATATGCTTGAGAAACCAAGACGTTTTGAATTCCTAGTCCTGGCCCCTACCTGATAACTGCCATCAGCTTTAGTAAATAATCTAGATTCGCCCTCTTTTCTCTTATTTGGGGGGTGAGGATTTGGAGGGAGTAAAATATTTTAACTAACGGAATACCTCATTTGTCTTCTGGCGAAACGCTGATTTTCCATCCATTAATAGCAGCAGATATCAACACAATTCTCTATAAAAGATAGAAATTATATTGTACGACTCTAACTACTCATTTAAAGCTCCACAGTCCGATGAAAGCAGAGCATTGTCGAAACCAAATCAATTACCTAGATTTGGATCTACATACTCAACTTAGATACTGGTGCACTTGGCAAGCATGTCTAACTTTTTAGAAGGGAATAGTTAGTTGCTATATATATAGTTTATTCATTGAATAAAGTCTCTGGTCAGCGTTGTGGCACTGCATGTCTTCCAGGAATGTGAGCACAAAGTTATTTACAATAGATATATATGTAGTCTGATATTGTATCAGTGGGTTAGCTCAAGTCAGCCAAAATAACAATATTAATCATTGAGGCGAACATTAGTCAGGTAGTGACAGTAAGGGGTTGAGGCTAAAATTAGTCAGTTAAAGTTGCATGGTCCGATGGCATCTGAATTTATATTTTATATTTGAGATAAATATATCAAATTGATCATTATAACTTACTAATCATTAGCCTGGTGTAATTTTGAGGAAAAATGGCTAGTTTTGAAGCAATTGGAGCTGAAAGAACTCAAAATACTTTCGACAAGCTTCCCGAAAGTCCTCTCGCTATGACGCGTATTGACGTCTCGCGGTGACCACGTGATGTGGAATAACCTAAATAAAATATAGCCTGGATACCTTTTTTTTATACTGATGGCGCCATGAATTTGTTTCTTGGCATGTGATGTGGGCTGACCTAATGATTAATGTATTGTTCCCGGATAATAATATACATAATTATTACATCACTCTTATTCAGATCTGTAACAATTATTTAATACAAAATTCCATGCAACTTTATATTAACCCAGGCTATGGTGCCAGCAATACTACTACTGGACATCCTGGAACCTGAGTAGGTACTTGGAATGAGGGTCAAGGCTACTGAGGCCACAATATTGACCTAATTGATTAATGGCTTCCTTGTGTGATGGGTTTTTCAAAGTAGGATGAGGTAGTAAATTCACTGATTATTCTATATATGCTGTCCCAAATCACTTGTTAATGCACCAATATCTAAGATGGATATATATAATCAAATTAAGATACATGTTTTGGTTTTGAAAAATACATATTTCATCGGACCATGCAACTTTAATGATGGTAAGCTAAAATTAGTCAGCTAGTAACAGTAAGGAGCTGTGACTAAAATTAGTCAGCTAGTAACAGTAAGGAGCTGTGACTAAAATTAGTCAGCTAGTAACAGTAAGGAGCTGAGACTAAAATTAGTCAGGTTGTGACAGTAAAGGGTGGAGACTAGAATTAGTCATGGAATGACTGTAAGGGGTTGAGACCCAATAGGCTTCAGCAGGAACAGGTTCTATTAAATTGATGTATTATGCCCTTCTATGTAGAAACAAATAATTAATAATCGCACCCGTATCTAAGTTGGATATTTAGGTTCAAATCAAGTGTTTGATGCTTTTATCGGACTAGGCAACTTAAGAATGCTTAAGAATGACTAGGATCTCTCACTCATCTGAGGCGACTTCTTCTCAAGTATATCAAATGAAAATCACAATCACAATTACATCACTGTAATTTCTATGTTTATACTACTCAATCACGTCCTCCTGTGGTTTAAACTCACCTTTTAGGGTAATCCTCCCCCAACTCGTTGTTGCTCGTCATGAATATTGCTGAGAATTTTAATCATCTTAATTTATGATTTGGAGCCTTCTCTCAGACTTCCTGCAAGGTAAAGTAGGCAGAGTGAATCAGTCAAATAGATACAGTATCTATCATACCATAATGACAATTACAGTGAAACCTGAATCCACCAGATGGGATAAGATTCGTTTGAATGCAGTTCTTTGTCCCTATAAGACAGGTATTGCTGCACTGACTATTCATGGGGCTAAAATAAAGATAAATCTAGCCTAGCTAATTGTAAGGTAACCTTTCTATATACAGTGGGAGGAAGAGGCAGAGATTAGCTGGGTTTGAAGGTCAAGGAGGTGGTGTAGGGAGAAGGCGGTACAGGAAATGTCAGTTCACTACAATGGACTGTTTGTACAATCGTACATGTATTAAACGGACAACTCTGCATCCAGACCAATGGTGTCCTAGCTTTGAATGTGTCCTCTCAATGGATGGATAATCAAATGAAAAAAGATTGTTTGTATATTAAAAACTTGTTTGCACATGAGAGGAGTTCGTAGATAAGAGGGGCTGCTGAAGACAGGTCTTACTGTACATACACACAGATCTGTTATAGGGATGGGGTGAGGGATATCCCACCTAATTTCTGTAACTTCTGGTTGAAAACAATTTCAATTAAAAGCCTCAAAACAGTTTGACTACGTGATTGGCAGGTCAGGGACTATAGCAACTATCTCGTCACTAGTTGTAAACAGTGAGATATTATTGCACTGATTATTAAAGAGCACACGGAGCTACTATGAAGATAAACAACCAGCTAATTAAGTCTGTAAATTGGCCATGCACTGTGGGTGGGGTGACAGAGACCAGTTGGGTTTGGAGCACAAGTGGAGACTGTCAGATAACCTGATAACTGGCATCAGCTTTCGTAAATAATCTAGATTCGGCCGATAATCTGATAACTGCCATCAGCTTTAGTCAATAATCTAGATTCGGCCTGTTTTCTCTTATTTGGGGGGGGGGGAGGTGGGGATTTGGAGGGAGTAAAATATTTTATCTAATGGAATACCTCATTTGTCTTCGGGCGAAGCACTTATCTTCCATCCATTAATAGCAGAAGATATCTACATAATTCTTTATAAAAGATAGCAATTATATTGTACTACTCTAACTACTCATTTATAGCTACATAGTCCGATGAAAGCACAGCATTGTCAAAACCAAAACACTTAACCTAGATTTGGATCTACATACTTAACTTAGGTACTAGTGCACTTGGCAAGCATGTGTAGCTTTTTAGAAGGGATAGTTAGTCATTTTTGTTGCTGTATATATAGTTTATTCATTGAGTAAAGTCTCTGGTCAGCGTTGTGGCACTGCAGGTCATTCAGCCATGTGAGCACAAAGTTATTTACAATAGATATATATGTAGTCTGATATTGTATCAGTCAGCCAAAATAACAATATTAATCATTCCAAGACTTATATATATATGGTATAATTTGACAATTCACATATGAGATAGTAATTAGATGTTGTGTACATATATGCAGTGGTTAGGTGCATAGATCATGTTACTGCTGAAGCCTATTGTCATAGGGGGTGAAAAAAATGGGAAATATTGGCCTAGAGCGGGACTCGAACCCACATCTCTTTGCATTCCTGGCCAGTGTGCTAACCATTACACCACGTAGGCTCCCTGATATCACCACACAACCCACGCCTACCTGTCTATGTGGTTACTTGCCTGAGAGGTCAGTCCAGACTACTACAATTGTAAGTCTTTTAAATGGTCATTTAATGCTTACAATTACATACTTACAGGCAATGCTGTTTGTTGTTTGTTTGTTGTTGTTTTACATTCTAGCAACATCTAAGGCCATGTACTTACACATACATTCACAGCCAGGGTAGGTCCAACAACCATACAGCGTGTAGCTTGTACAGGATCATGGTCACGGCAACCAGTGTCACGGGGGTGATGAAAATGGGAAATATTGTGCTTAGAGCGGGACTCAAACCCACTCTCTTTGCATTCCGGGCCAGTGTGCTAACCATTACAGCACCTAGGCTCCCTGATATCACCACAATACCCATGCCTACCTGTCTATGTGGTTACTTTCCTGAGAGGTCAGTGCAGACTACTACACTATCGTGTCCAGCATTTTGATGTACAAGCCAACATTAATTTGGCATGTTTCCACTTCAAATATTTCCAAAGTTTGCCATTCATGATGTAATTTACTTCAAACTAAACTAATTTAAAGCTCAAATTACAATGATCAACCTGATATAATTATTTCAAAATCTGGCAGAAACTCAAAACCATCAGAACTATGCAACTTTAATGGAATCTGCCCGCTGTTGAAGCTTGTGATGTCCATCATTTCAACATGCACATCAAAATTAATTTGGTATGTCTCACCCCGTACATCTAGGCCAACACTATCTAATAAAATGTAAGTCTTATAATGTAGATAATAACAATAGGATTTATTTGTTTGTTGTTGTTTTACGTCCTGGCAACATCTGTGGTCATATCAGGATGGGTACCGACTTGTGACAGTGTGCACTCATGGCGACTTTATAGTGCTGCCCCACTGGGAAACCAGGCCACCAGCACCATGACCTGATATCCCACTCAGTCACATTATTCTGACTCTGAGTCAACCAGGCCTTGCACTATCCTAATAATGCCAAGCGCCAGGCTAGGAAGCTACAAGTATAAATTGTTAAGTCATTGGTTTGACTCAACCAGGATTCGAACCCACAAACTCATGGGTTCGGATCTCCCGATCTCCCAAAACAGGAGACAGACGCTCTACTCACCCGTCTGGTCATATCAATAGAAAGGTCGGAAGTCCGAAACCCAGTCAAGTCAAAGCAATGACTTACAAAATTTATACTTGTCGGTACCTAGCCTGGCATTAGACATTACTAGGATAACACAAGACAAGGAACGGTTAGCTCAGTATCAGGACAATGTGTTGGAGTGGGAAATCAGGTCATTTGTTGTTGAAGATTTATACTGCCTATCATGGATAAGCCTGAATAGGCTTGTTTTCACCATTAGACAGTTTTTCGATAGAAAGCCCGATCCTACACTTTTACCGACCCAAGGGATTTTTAACCTCCCACACCACATAGACATGGTATGAGAGCAACTGGCCTTTGATGACGCTGTAAGTTATACACAGCGGTGGAAATCCAAATTGGCAGAGATGGGGGCATGGGGAATCGAACCACCGACCTTCAGATTAGGAGTCCGACCTAGAAAAAAGTCAGACACTCTAACCACTCCACCACAGAGAACTGCCAGTGACCTGGTCTCCCAGTCAGGCAGCACTATAAAGTCACCATGAGTGTGTACTATCACAAGTCGGTAGCCATCCTGATATGACCTTTGCTGTTACTAGGATGCAAAAGCCTCAACAAATAAAAATCATTAGACACTGGGAGTTACTTACTGGATGAGATCGGCCATGTGGAGCAGGAGGAAGTTGGTGGTGGACATTGTTGGACGGCTTTCGATCCGGTACATGCAGCATCGTCGGGCAAAACTAGAAAGGGTCCTCTTCACTGCCCTGTTTCTAGAAGCCTCAGACAGCGTGTGAATCAAGTGACCTGCAACAGCACGAGGCAGACTGCTATTCACCACTACCATAACAATAACAACAACAAATGAACCATTGGATTATGGTCCAATATTATATATGTGTTACAAAGGACGTGCAGACACGGTGAGCTGCGTACAGTAACTGATTTATTTATTTGTGTCGATTACCCAGAAAACCTACCATGTGACCTTGTTACCTTCCATGACCTCGCTGGGTGGTCAGCCGATATACACACTGTACCTATATTACATATGTATATATGTATGTATATAATTCAGCGGTACAGTGAGTGGATGCAGGGGCTCTGAGCCTGAGGCGTGGGCGAGTAGTTCGCACCACGTGCTCAGGTCATGAGGAACTAGTAGATGACCTAATGAGTAGGTGACCAGCTGATGACTTAGTGGCTGGGGGAGTAGATGAATCTTCCGGCTTATTATAGATAGTATATACGCGTATATACCGGTGTAGGCACCCACAGGGCGGTTGTCCTCCCCACTCAACAGGTTTCACGATTAGCGTTTCGAACGCGCCGGCTGCGCGGTGGTTCTGGCATTTACGCTAGTCGGCGCCACTACCGCCGGGCGGGTTCGACTAAGCATTATGCGCCCGCTACTCGCTAGTCGGCGCCACCAGCAGCTATATAACCACGGCGCTCGACCGGCCTGGCGCGTTCGAAACGCTAATAATCGAATGCGCTTCTCCGCGCTGGGGGTGGAAAAATGATTTCTTTTTTAATAACCGATAAAACTACAGCAAAATAGGATTTAAAGTATTTTATGATGGCCTAGTTTAGCTATATTTCCATTTCATTAATCTAAGTTATTCTTTAAAAAAAACATGTATAACTGGTACTGGTAGCTGTTATCCTGCAGGACGCTACCAGCACAAATGTGACATCATCGCTCATAGCCAACCCCAACTACGAGGTGGGTTACTTGGGTCGGATCGTTTTGCACACGGCACATGTATTTGTCGACTCCACTCACGGCGTTCGATTTGAAATTCTGATGACTCGGGTCACCCGAGTCGCCCGGGTCGTGTTAATCGATTACGGCCTGGGTGATACGCCACCCGGCCTGCGCGCCAAACTAACTCACCGTTCGGGCGAGAGATCAAATAATAGCAGCATCTATGTTCATATGAAGGCTTACATGTTATACATATGGCAGATTTGAAAAAAGAGCTATTTCGCTTTTGCGTTTTGATCTTATACAGATTGAACTATATGTTAAAATCACTCATGTAACATGACAATACTAGTTCTGCAACCCTACCACAGTGGCGCCACCTGGACAAAACTGCACAAAACAGGCTGTATAACAGGAAATCAAGGTTGCATCTTATATCACAAGCACAACATGAAACATATATTGAATCAAGCATAGAATCAAACAACAAATGAAACAGAGAATCAAACAGAGAAAAATAGTAAATGGATTAAATTTCAATTGATGTTAAACCACTGGTTATATATTAACCAATTCATTAGAAAACACACAAGGGCATACACACTCTAGTGTTGTTGTACTTCTGTAATAGAAGAAGACATACATCATTAGGCGATATTACTGCGACTGTGAGTGCAGGTCATGGACCATGGACCTGAGATACATGTTGTGGGCCATTAAATATCCCACCCTAGTTGGGAGCGCTGGTCACATGATCAATTGTTGGTTGGGTACAAATGGGTAACGAGTCCCTTGCGATAATGATCCCTGCAGTGAATGGGGAGTGGCGTGGGAGAAAATACAGTGCTATTTGGGTTCATCTCGCAAACACACAAGCCAAATCAAAGAAACTACAGAATCTCTCTCTGTATCTATTTGTTTGCACTTTCACCCTATTTATCAGGTAGTGGCAGTTTGAGGTTGACACTAAAATTAGTCAGGTAGTGGCAGAATAGTTGAGACTAAAATTAGTCAGGTAGTGGCAGAATAGTTGAGACTAAAATTAGTCAGGTAGTGACAGTAAAGGATTGAGGCTCAAATTAATGAAGTAGCAGCAGACAAAATTTAGTCCGGATAGTAAGGGGTTGAGACTAGAATTCGGCAGGTCGTGACAGTAAAGGGTTGAGGCTAAAATTAGTCAGCTAGTGACAATAAAGGTTTGAGGCTAAAGTTAGTCAGGTAGTGACAGTAAAGGCTTGAGGCTAAAATTAATGAAGTAGCAGCATAGTTGAGACAAAAATTAGTCCGGTAATGACAGTAAGGGGTTGAGACTAGAATTCGGCAGGTCGTGACAGTAAAGGGTTGAGGCTAAAATTAGTCAGCTAGTGACAATAAAGGGTTGAGGCTCAAATTTGTCAGGTAATAACAGTAGGGGTTGAGGCTAATATTAGTCAGTTAATGACAGTAAGGGGGCTAAAGCTAAAATTAGTCAACTAGTGACAGTAAGGAGCTGAAACTAAAATTAGTCAGGTTGTGACAGTAGGGAGCTGAGACTAAAAGTAGTCATGTAGTGACTGTAAGGGGTTGAGACTAAAATTTGTCAGGTAGACCCAATAAGCTCCAGCAGTAATAGCTTCTATTAAATTGACGTATTACACCCTTCTATGTAGCAACAAATAATTAATAATCGCACTAGTATCTAAGTTGGATATTTAGGTTCAAATCAAGTGTTTGATGCTTTTATCGGACTAGGCAACTTCAAGGTGATGCTTAGACTTGATGATGCACGCTTAAGGTGATGGCCTGGACTTACCGTAGGTGAAGACCTCCGTCATTTTGTTTGTGGGCATCCCACTTGCCAGCTCGGGTGCCAACTGCGGGTGTTTCCTTAGGAAGCGTGTGTTATTACGGGAGTAATAGAAGGCAGTCTTGTACGAGGCACTCCCGAAATCAATCAATTTCACCTGCACAAGATGACAGGAAGTCAGCGTTAGTTAGTCAGTTATTAGTGTTGCTTGACCGAACGTTGTTGTCGAATCGGTTAGAGTGCAGGCTATGTGGGAGGTCGGCCGTTCGAATCCCGGCCGAGTTAAGCCAAAGATTGAATAATTTGACACTTGTTGCTACCTATCCTCAAAGACCCTATAACACTAAGACTAATGTAAATTTTGCAGTGCCACCTAGTGGTGGGTTTGATCACCCCGGCTGCTGATTGGTATTTCACATGTAAACACATACAATTATATTATACATGATATAGGTAAGTATGAATACACATCAATATGAAATTGCTATGAACAAATATGCATCATCATCAGCATCGCCATCATCACACATCTTTCACATTCATATATACATTTATACATATAATATAGCAACTGTGTAATGAAGAGAACAGCCAGCGCACCAGGTGTTGGGTTTGATCATTTTGATTACACAGTACAGGCTGAGTGAGCCGTCTTAGTGTTATAGGGTCTTTGCTATCCTGCCATTCGACATTAACAAGATAGAATAAGGACTGGTTGGCTCGGTATCAGGATAATGTGACTCAAATGCAATGGTACGCATTGTGCATGTTAGCATTAACATGGGTACTTCAGGAGCGGGTACCGACAGCTAGAACCACATTACCTGTAATTAATATAAATTTCGAAATCCCAAAGGACTAAAACTATAAGAAAGACAATTTTTACCATTTCAAAATTACATCACAAATAATTGTTCCTATCATTTGACAACAATTTTATCATTTTACATTTTTGTGTAGATTTTCAACGCAAGCATGTGAATGTGATTTACAAAACTGATAGAATAGATACCACTAGCTTTTCACTGAGAATCTGTCCCTCACTGCCAGCATGGCGCTGAACGAACATCAATCAATCCTCGATCAATCAATCAAGCTTGACCAGTAACTTACCTGAAACTTGCTCTCGCTCTGCTGGTCCGGGATGAGGATGATATTAAGATTGGTTATGTCATTGTGCAAGTAGCCTCTCTTGTGCATCGTACTCAGATGTCCGGCTATTGTGGCTGCTACGTTGACAACTTGGCTTCTGGAAGAGGTTGTCAAAAGGGCCCTCATTATGGCATTGCTGATTCTAACAAGTGAAGGCTTCGGATGCAAACACCGACAAATCTATTTTAGTTGTTTTCTGTCAAATAGAATTTATTGTGGTTCTTTCCCGTTAAAGTCGATCAATTTCTATCAATAATGGCAGATTCACCTCAAATGTGGTAGTCATGGTTTCATTTTCGCCCGGATGGCATTTGTCGGTTTTTTTCACCCAAAGCCTTCAATTGCACCCTTAAGTGGATACTCACACTGGCTACCTGTGCATTAATTTGAAGAACAGTTTAATTAGGTTTAATTACACTGAATTTCCTTTTAGGTGTACATTCACAAATACTTGGATCTTCTCCATTAGGCTTAGCGCAGTCAGGGAATCGCGGAAAATTCCAGGAAGCCAGGTTTGGTACACTACTCTCCTAGCACTATTCCACTGATCATTCAGTACAGGCTATCCCTGAAGAGTGTGCCATTGTCCTTGTTTTGACTGTATTATCACCCATGCTACAAATCGCCGTTTCCCTCTCTGCACTCACTACTTGCTTCTCTGTTTAATTGGGTCTTATGTCCTAACAATGTTGAAGGGCATATATAAGAAAAGCATTCGGACTGACTAATTGCCGTCATATTATATATCCTGTACATTTTGTGAACATTAATCGATGAATATAAAAAAGACCCGCGGAAATCCTAGAAATTGCGGAAATCTTTCATCTTAGATAAAAGCTTCACCTCGTAGGATTTCTGCAGTAGCCTCAGTACTGCAACTACGGTTTGAATCTTTATCTACTTTCATCCCTGAACTCAGTCTGTGTCACGGATCATATGACTGGGTAGGATATCAAGCCATTGGTCTAGAAAGCAGCCATGAATGTCACAAGTTGATAGACCTACTAGTACTAGTGCTTAACATAGTACTCACGCTGTATAGCGATTTATGGTGTTCTTGAATTCGGCCAGGGTTATGGTACCAGGGTAGTATTGGTAAATTATTCCCGGCCGATTATCCGGTGACTCGACGAGGCCTATTACACGTGGCCCAACTCCCAGGTCATGCATCCGGACCCCGATGGCTGCCTCTTCAATTACGTCATTGTAGGTTATGTCTGGATGCTGTGGGGTAGAGGACACTGGTGCTTAAGAATGACTGTAGGATCTCTCACCGTTGTGAGGCAACTTGTTCTCAAGTATATCAAATGAAAATGGCAACACGAATGGGATGAGCATCCGAAGAATAAGTTGCATAATATCACTCATGCATGCAGTCAAGAATATCCAGAGCATGGCTTTGGGTGTTGATGGGACCAAGTAGCAGACATGAGCAGAGAAGTAAAACAAATTAGCTGATTGTGGGCATATGCCTCAAAACTCGGCCAAAGGCCGAGTAGGGGGGATGTAGGGAGGGGGGGCACCCCCCTCACACGGAGAAATTTCTTTACAAGTAGGACACAATTGGTGCAATTTGGTAGCCACTTAGGAGGGAGAAATTTCACTCTTCACCTGTGACATAAGGTAAGAGTAGGCATATAGACCAGTACTCTAAGAATACAGAAGTGTTTTTCTTGTAATCTTGCATAAATGATAATTCAATAATATAAATAATACACCTATACCATAGTTAATAGTTTCAGTTATTTAATTTATTGTCTTATACTCCTTCAGCTGGCAGTCCTTGTAATATGGTAATACTTGTTTAATTATTATAATAAATGTAAAGGAATATGATAAAAGTAATGTAAATTTCAGCCCAGGAAGCATTTAATTGGCGGAAATCAGCCAATTGGCGGGAAATGCTCATGCCTGAAGTATGCTCACTCCATCCCACATTGGCCACTCTTGGCTAACTCATGTATTTTCTTTTCAGGGCAGATCCTTCCCCCCGAGTGCAATATGTATCAGTGCCTACTGATACTCAGACACATTCTGTTTGAGTGTGTAGATTTGAGTGTGTAGATTTCAAAGCCTTGGGAGGGTGCAGGAACGACAGATCACCCCCTCTCCCACACCATCCTCCATCGGCCATGCTATTTCTTCCTATTTATAATTTATTAGGAAGATCTCTCTACTCTGTATTAGGGAGATCTCTCTACTCACACTCTTATCTACTTGGCACCTCTGGTAATAGCAAATTGTTTAGTTGCCATTGGATATTAAATGAACCATAGTAAAACCTCTCTAAATTGACCGATATGCAACCGATTTTAAGTGGTTCGTTTAGGGTGGTGGTCGGCTTAGGGAGTTTGAATATGTTGAATTGTTGGGATCCAAATGAAGTGATCGATATAGGGAGTGGTGGATCTGTGGAATTAGTCGGTTAGAGAGGTTTTACTGTATGTAGAATAGAGTACATGTCTGGTACATAATTACAGAGTAACTAGAAAATTCAGCAGATACAATTACAATAAATTGTCTAGTTCTAATCATAGTTCAAATAATGCTTACTGTGTTCAGACTTAGTTGTGGGCATTTTAATTACTCTCAAATTAAATGAATAACTGACAAGTCAAATTCAAACTTACTTTTGCATATTTAATAACCACATCGAGGTCGCCGTACTTCGCCGTATGAACTACACCGTACTTTCCCTTGTTAAAGGGTTCACTGTCTGTAAAATCAGCGGCTAAGAACCACTTGTATTGAAAACCGGGGACAATCTCCAAGCCAAGTGTTCTGGCTTGTTCACCCCAGTCAGGACGGATAGGAGCTGGACGTGAGATCAATCCAGCTGAAAGGGCAAGTCAGTGGCATTAAATATCTGGTCACCTGATTTTTTACAAGTATTTCTGACATGAATATTTGCTATATCTTAACAAAATATTCATGTGCATGGGGCATTTTGTTTACTGATCCTGGAGCGATCAATTCACACCTATCAGTTTGGAGTTTAAATACCCCATTCTGTAACGTCATGGGCGATAAGTGGCATTACATAGGTTGTGTAACATCGTTAAACTTAAAGGGCTTCAAATTCACTATTACTCAAAGGATGCTTTGCCCAACTTCCCTTTGGGTCTTAGATTACAGTGAACTGCTTATATATATATATATATATATATATATATATATATATATATATATATATATATATATATATATATATATATATATATATATATATATATATATATATATACAACCTTCCTCTATAATTGGTGACCTGTGAGCATGTTTCAGTTCCCCAAGGGAGAAACCTGGACCACCCTCAGTAGATAACAAACAACAAACCACCAAAAACAGAGACTCACGATCTGAAAACATACAAAAATATATATGTAAAAAAGGGAGACCCTGAAAACACCCTGGGGCAAAACCACAGTAGGGCATATGATAGGTCACGGCCGACAAACTGGGTTGCTCCAAGGGGGTAATCTGGACCACCCTCAATAGATAACGAACAACTACAAACTATGTACGAGCCTATAAATGTAGAGTAGGCTATTTCATAAGTAGTAGTAAAACAAAAACCAAAAAACTAATATATATTCACATCCACTACAGCTTACAAGGGTGATCAGAAAATAAAACCAATAACACCTACACTTAGAACTAAAACCTTTAGCTATCTAACGGTCCTTCCCTATTTCGGATTGACCTTGGATAGCCAAACCCAACACAAAACAAGCTCAAACATCTATGAGCCAAGAACAAACTTAACTGCCAACAGCTACCTAGCAGTCTTTCCCTATTTTGGATCGATCTAGAATAGCCAACCCCAACACAAAAGAAGCTCAAAGATCTACAGATACTAAATAATCACCATGTAACCACAAAGGGCTACTAGAGCAAATAATGCACCACTACTAAAGCAGACCAGAAGCCAAATAAAAGCTCATGAGAGAAGCATGCTGGAAATGGCTACCAAGGTGTGGAATGCCCAAACGGTAAAGGAACGACAAATTCCTGACCTAAAAACTTACAAAAAATATCTGGCAAAATAAGGCTAGGAAACCCCCACTAAGCTGCACAGCAAAGGGGCATGTGATATGTCATGGCCCACCAGCGGGACGTCCAATGGAAGGTAACCATGTCAAAAGTAGCCAGATAACATACCATACAACTACGTACAAGCCTATGATATGTAAATGGGATTAGGCTAGTCTAGTAATAAGGGTAGAACAAAATAAAATAATACATATATGCCAAGAAAATCCCTCAAAAAATAACATAGGCTACTAACCATACCAACCAATTATCTATCTGCTACTGAAATGCAGGCAATCAAATACCTTATCAGCAGCTATTGTGTGGTAAGGTAACACCAACACTACAACTGGCCAGCATTGAAAACAAGCCTGGGTACCCGGGCTTATATGCTATGGACAGTATAAATACAGCCTCAATAAAAAATTAAGAAAAAAAAATGGTATCATTACAATTGAGAATAAGTAAAGTTGTGTTGGTGGTGTTATTGCTACCGTGATCAATAGTGCTTAATTTATCATTCAAGATTTCTCAAGTCAATTAAAAGAAATGGGAGGAAAGCATTCTTTTTGTGTAGTTAAGTTATGAATTACAAGTTCTTTCCTTATAAGTCTAGAAGCCAACTCCCTGTTATATATATGTTATATAAGCCCCTGTTATTTTGTACCTAGATTAACACTGATGGTGCCAAGGCATAACACATGAACTTGGTTCAGAAATTTCTTTAAAAAAATAGGATTGCTTGAGCATGCAAACTACTGCGTTAGCAGGATACTGCAAATTAGCATTTTGTTAATCATATAGCTTGCTATCATATAGTTTACTATACTCGTTTTCGGTGCCCTTTTATAGCATGGAATTTAAGAGGTTATGTGCCCTATATGAGGCATGACATCTTTTCCCCATGTCTGGTGTCAACTTTCTTTTTTTAATTTACAAAGAATGGATGTAGAATTACCTTATCTAGTTATGCATGTGAGAACTACAATTGTCACCTTCTTACTCTCTAGTTAGTGTTAGTGGTGACGGCTTAATGCTATCGGCAGCAAGGCCATAATCACCACAAGCATTGTTCAGTTCTTATTCTGCATATCAGTCGTCACTTTACAGAGCATGTAAAAGCATATAGTCAACTATGTGTCCAGAGATACTTTTGAAGTCAAAGGCTCACAATTATAATGACAACAAATTTGAAGCCAGGTAAAATACTAGTACCTATAGACATGTAACATGAACTCATACACATGAACTCCACTGATTAGCCTAGAAATATAATGGTGCATACCATTGGAAAGCGAATTGGATTATCTCTCTCCAATGATCTAATACATTTAGATGTGTGCTCAGTTCTGATGCCAATAATTCATTTCGACTTTGCTGTAAATAACCAACTGGGGGAAACACCTGGAATGAGGATATGTTGATACAATCACTTCCCATGATGTATTTCAGTATGGGCTAAGTCCAAGCATCAGTTCCTTTGATATAATTCAATAAGGGATAACTCCAAGCGTATATCCTGTGTGTATGGAGGAGTGCTGTGAGAGTGTAGAGGCCGAGTGGATAGCCTCGCCTAATAACCCCCCCGCCGCCCCCTCCTCCTCATCCACCCACACATTTCTGAATGGAGGTGTTGGGGTATGGTGAGGGTTTTGGTGTGTGGTGTGTGTGGAGGGGGGTTAGGGGTGTGTAGAGGGGGTATAGGTGTGGGTGGTATGGTGTAGGTGTGTGTAGGGGGTGTGGTGAGGGTTTTGATGTGTGTGGTGAGGGTCTTGCTGTGTGTGGTGGCGGTGTAGGGTGTGTGTGGTGAGGGGTTGTGTGGTGGTTGTGTAGGGGTGTGGTGTGTGTGTGTGGGGGGGGGGTGGGGTGGGGGTGTAGGTGTGTGTGGTGTGATGGGAACGCAGAAGGCCCGGGTGTCGGCTGCTGCCACCTAGTATGTAACCAGAGAAATCCGCCCAGAAAGTCTTCCATTAGTAACCAGGGTAGCCCCCTCCCGGGACGGGATAGGAGTGGACGGGAGGTGACGGGAGGGCTCACCAGCGGACCCACACTGTCCACTGTGTGAGTGTGTGTGTGTGTGTGTTGGGGGGATGTGGGAGTGGCTATGGTGGGGTGGGGATGGGGGGAGGAGCACGCACTCCGGTCCGGGAGGCCTGACATGGGGTTCAGTGACATACATACAGCACACAGCGCGCACACACTCATTCTCGGCAATGCCTTGAGGCAGCAGCTACCATATTTAAGGGGTATTTTGCTAGAACACAAACACCAGATCATCTCCCTGATCACATAAATATAAAATCAGCAGATGATTTCCTTAATAATATAAATATTATTTGCCAGTTTAACAAACCACCATGATATGAGATGCAATAGATAAAAAGCCTTATGTTTTAATGTTTATTCAATCCATAATTCATAACAAAAGAACAGACTGGGAAATAAATTTATAATTTATTTACATCTTCAAGAGTATTTGTAACAGTATAAGTTTGTACAATCATTCATTTGTAACTATACGTAAGTGCTATACCACATGTCAGTATTATTCATATTTTCCTTTTTCCCAAAGAAATACATACAAGCTATTTTATTTATACACACTTAAAGTTCCGGGTTCGACTCAACCGAATACCTCTAACACTCAGCCCTAGCAGTCAAACCATAAGGATAAGAGGGTGGGAGGGCGGGGAAGAAAGCCTAATAGGTGTTCACTGTATGATTGCCAGAAACAAAGTGAGTTGCATATCCTAAGGATTCACCTCTATATATACTATGGGTTTCCTTGGATATTATTTTGACATTTGATATGATTGCTTAGAGACATGAATGTGTCCTCACTACCAGACCTAGCAACCCAGATGCACAATCCCAGGATCACAGATTTGAGATGAGTGGTTATGGCAACGCATTCATTCTTGTTTACATTACTTTAGCAACTTCAATTTGAATTTATCAAAAACACTCTATGTTGTGAGTTCATCCATTTCAACAGATTTGTTTGGCAGTTCAATAAAGAACAATAGATAGGAATCAAACTCTATGTTTATGAATTACTCATGATATTATATAACATGCACAGTGTAGAGAAATGTTCTTATATATCTGGGTTCTCTAATTCTTTGAAATTGTCAACTAGCAGTTTGGTAGACACCTAACTTTGTATTTGTTTAATTTCTTTGTTTATAAAACCTCAGCAAATAAATTACAGCAAGATATTCAATTTTATTTTTTTGAAACTACCATACAACAATCTCTATATTATGAGTTTACCCATTCCATCTATTTATATTATTTAGAAGTCCAATCAAATCAGTAGATAGAAATAACTCTATGTTTATGAATTACTTATGTTATTATATAACATGGACAATGTAGACAAAATGAATTGTATCTGGGTTCTCTAAATTTTAAGTTTAACTATAAAAATGACTTCGAATTTGTTTAATTTCTTTTGTTTATCAGCAGACTTTGCAAATTAAAAAGATATTCAACAAACTCTATGTTGTGAGTTTTAACCCATTCCACCATTTCTGATTTGTATTATTTAGCAATCCAAGTAAATCAATAGATGTGAAGTAAACTATATGTTATGCATTACTCATGTTATTATATAACATGCACAATTATTCTTAAATGAAACACCAAATGTGGCTGAGTCATTTAGTTGGTGCAGCAGATTTGTCTCTTTCTATTAATATGAATATTTATTTCCAGGTAATACAGGTTCACTGGATACAGGTGATAACACATTTTCCTATATTAAAGCCTACCAATTAACAAACATATATTTATATATCAATGGAACTGATTGTATCAACAGATCCTCATTCCAGGTGTTTCCCCAACCTGATAATTGTAACAATATAAATATATAAAGAACGACACTGACTGCGAATATACAGGAGGCCTCACTGATTTTGCAACCAGAGAGGATGCACCACTGAGTATACATCAGATAAGGAGAGTCACTAATTGTACTCATTGGATCCAGGTAGGGTGCACCACTGAGTATACCTCAGGGAGGGAGAGTCACTAATTGAAATAAAATCAAAATAAGGCTAGGAAACCCCCACTAAGCTGCACTGCAAAGGTGCATGTGATATGTCACAGCCCACCAGCGGGATGCCCAATGGAAGGTAACCATGCCAAAAGTAGCCAGATAACACACCACACAGCTACGTACAAGCCTTTGATAGGTAAATAGGAGTAGGCTAGTCTAGTAATAAGAGTAGAACAAATAAATACATATATGCCAAGAAAATCCCAAAAAACTAACATAGGCTACTAACCATACCAACCAATTATCTATCTGCTACTGAAATGCAGGCAATCAAATACCTTATCAGCAACTACTGTGTGGTAAGATAACACCAACACTACAACTGGCCAGCATTGAAAACAAGCCTGGGTACCCGGGCTTATATGCTATCGACAGTATAAATACAGCCTCAATAAAAAAAAACTATAAAAAAAACTTATTGGATCCAGGTAGGGTGCACCACTAGGTATACCTCAGGTAGGGAGAGTCACTAACTGTACTCATTGGATCCAGGTAGGGTGCACCACTGGGTATACCTCAGATAGGGAGGGTCACTAACTGTACTCATTGGATCCAGGTAGGGTGCACCACTGGGTATACCTCAGATAGGGAGGGGCACTAACTGTACTCATTGGATCCAGGTAGGGTGCACCACTGAGTATACCTCAGGTAGGGAGAGTCATTAACTGTACTTATTGGATTCAGGTAGGGTGCGCCACTGAATATACCTCAGCTAGGGAGTCAGTAATTGTACTTATTGGATTCAGGTAGGGTGCACCACTGAGTATACCTCAGATAGGGAGAGTCACTAACTGTTAATATGTGTATCCTGATTGGGTGTGCCACTGACTATACATCAAGTAAACATTCAAGCACATATAAATAAAATAAAGAAATTAACACAATTAAGGATGCTAATCAAAGCCAGTCCACGGTTTTAGGCACATCATGTTCGAGGTAAAACGATAGAGTGCACACAAGCGGTATTCATCTAGTTAATAATAATAACAAGATTGAATAGTGAAATGTTCATAAGTACAAAGCTTAAAAAGGCTTGGGAGTTGGGAAGGGCATTATAGAAACTTACAATCATCAGATGTTGCGAAGCAGAGCTGGTACGTTCTACTGGCGAAGTCCTGAACGGCGCCCCCGAAAGTATGTGTGTGGGTTCTATCTAACATTACTTCACCATACAGATCTACGACTGAGTTAGCAGTGGTTGGGCTGCACAGCCACTGCTGCAAAAGTGGAAGGGAGAAACCTGTGGTTAGGGTGAGTTAGTTTTTATATTTCTTTCTTCGCTGCAAATCTCCTTCCCCGTGTAATTGTTTTTTGTTTTTTAAATTTATTTTTATTGGGTAATAAATAACTTTAGTGCAATGCACATAATGGCTAAGTTGAAGTTACTGAAAATTAACAGAGGTAATAAGAGTTTATCACATAAGAGTGGGTTGAAATAGTTTGAAAACAATAATACACAAAAACTGAAAATAAACAAAGGCTTAGTCATATTCCATCAGAGTACTTTTGGTTCCAATGTTGAAAAGCCTGCAGCATATTTTCTAAGATGCAATTATGTTAATGCAATTATATTTTCTTGAGATGTCCAAACAAATGACTTCCTATATCTAGACATCTAAGGTATTAAACAATATTTTAAAGGATTTCTTTGCTCTAATTATGCAATATAAAATATAATTATTCACTCACTTAAATACCGAAAATAGTTTCTCATAAAATATTCTCACAAATTACTCAGCACAGTAAAGTGCTATACAACTTTGCAAACACTCTTCGGATGTGTCTCTATGTTGGCATTTCTTGGATTAGTACATTTTTAAGCATCTACAAGACTTAATCTAAGCAATTAACCAAGCAAAGAAGGAGTTTGACAAGTTTGCTTTACATTGAACAAGGCGTCGTGTAGAGATGGTGAGTTACAATTTATCTTAAGCAACCCTCAAATGAACAAGGCAATTTCGTTATGTATATACATAAATTTGACTGAGTGCTGAGTCAACAGACTGGTCAATACCTGATTCAAAAGGTGACTGCTCTTAGCAAAGCCAAATGAATCCCTTAAGGACTTACCTGGATATCTACAGCAGGAACTGAACAAGGTACTTTCTTCATTATTTATAGACATAAATTTGACTGAATACTCAGTCAATACCTGATTCAAAAGGTGACTGTTCTTAGCAAATCCAAATGAACCCCATAAAAAGACTTAACGCCTTATCTGGTTATCTTCAGCAGGAACTGAACAAACCACAAGGCAGTTCCTTCATTATTTAAAGACATCAATTGACTGAGTACCTGATTCAAAAGGTGACTGTTCTTAACAAAGCCAAGTGAATCCATGAAGGCCTTATCTGGTTATCTTCAGCAGGAACTGAACAAGACACTTTCGTTATTCATATAGACCTACATCATTACATGCATTTGACTGACTGCCGAGTCAATACCTGATTTTGTCATTTTGAGAGGTTTGCTATCATCGACTAAATATTCGACATTATCAAAAGCACTATGCAAATGGTAATGTAATAATATACTATGGTAGACAATAGCTTACCCGAACTTGGCGCAGAACATTACACATGGTGAGTTATTGTGTTCATCAACAAAAGGGACAACTTTGGAAGAAGATTTATAGCAGCCTTCTCCCTCCAGATTAACCCCCTTGTTGCAGCTGGCAACCTAGATACAAGATTCACCCGGTACTTGTAGTATCTACTGGCAACCGAGTCTCGTGTGATGTGACGTCACAATTTATTTGCAATAAAAGCAGTATTAGGAGCATTGCACATGGTGGGGTTTTTCCGGCTACAGTAATTATTGCTCTAAAAGAACAGATGTAACTACCTAGTGGCTAAAAGTGAAGGCTTATAATCAATAAAAGGGCAACAGATCTCAACAGTTTGTTGCGAGGCTATTGTCATCTGGCTCTCTCTGTTGTATCGGGTATCGTTCTCCGCAGATTGCACCACCGGATGGCAAATGCCTGATTGGTCTAAAATGACAAACGCGTTTTCATTTAGTACTCCCAAAATATATAGTTAAAGACAAAAAAAAGCCAGTCATGATTTAAATACCAGAATGCATTTCAAGAAAATGACTGTGATTAATTTTTAGACAATATATGGCAACTACATACAATCAACCGATCAGATACATGGAAAATGGCCAAACGCGGAACCCCGAGAGGCTAACTTTGAAGTTTTATAAATGTAACTGTAAACTAGTGTAAGCTAACAGTAACGTTGTTAACATAACTTTAAATGTCCAATGCATCAAATTGGCGCCGTGACGGAGAAGTAGGTATAATATTTACCATTTAATGCTACTTAATCGACTGTGCTCATTGATTAGATTAGTTTAGATTAGATTAGATTAGAGTGTTTGAGCTATATGCTCAGGCCAAGTAGGAGACTCCACCAACAGACTCAGAGCCATCACATGTGGTTAGGTAGATAAAAGATTCACCCGGTACTTGTAGTACACGGGTGAAGGACAACGTAGTGTAAATACCGGCGAAAATAGGTTTAGTATGGAACCTGAACTAGAAACTGTGGCTCCAGTATCAAATGGCTGCATATATTGCCATAGATAAAAGATTCACCCGTTGTTGTACACGGGTGAAGACCAGCCTTATATAAATACGGGCGAAAATAGCGTTAGTATGAAAGTGAGGCTCCAGTATGGAAGTGAGGCTCCAGTATGTGGCTCCAGTATCAAATGGATACTTCTATAGGCACAGAGTTGGTGAAATGGGAGAGAATGCAAAAAGACAAGATGGCGGCCGCAGAACGCCGTCGATTTCACTTTTAAATCTTATTAAACTATATATTATATTATATTTTTCAACTCAAAAGTAGCGGGTAAATAATAAAACATATGTAAAGAATAATTGTTGCTTCTTAGATTGTAAAATTAGGCTCTCAATTCTTTGACCCTTTTTTCGCCAGCTTTTACATAAGGCTGGTTTGCACCCCTACTGCAGCAGTACGGGGTGAATCTTGTACCTAATATTGCCATAGATACAAGATTCACCCCGTACTGCTGCAGTAGGGGTGCAAACCAACCCTATGTAAAAGCTGTCGAAAAAACGGGTCAATGAAATGAGAGCCTAATTTCACAATGTAAGAAGCAACAATTATTCTTTACATCTGTCTTATTATTAGCCTGCTACTTTTGAGTTGAAAAATATAATATAATATCTAGGTTAATAAGATTTAAAAGTGAAATCGACGGAGTTCTGCGGCCGCCATTTTGTCTTTTTGCATTCTCTCCCATTTCACCAACTCTGTGCCTATATAAATATCCATTTGATACTGGAGGCAGACATTCTACTCCCTGGTCCACAGGTTTTAGAGCTTACCTCGTTTGAGCTATGGTGGTTAAAGTACCTAATTCGAGCCCCGGTTCAATTTTGAAGGTCGAATTTCATACAGGATTATGGTGCAGGTTCTCAAATATGGTTGTGGAACACTGAGTTTTGGGTTGTTTTCATATTGGAAGACATCACTAGAAAGCAGAAAATTATATCTAAGTTCCTGAATATTCGTAGGACATTTAGTTGGGACCGGATTGAGTAAATTAACAGTGAATATTAGGAAATAATTCAGTAGTTACAACACATGTCTACAGGACAGAACTGCACATGATAGTACTGTGTTGGTATAGCCATGTGTTGTAACTACTGAATTATTTCCTAATATTCACTGTTAATTTACTCAATCCGGTCCCCACTAAATATTGTATGAATATCCAAGAAATTGTACATGTTGCCGGTAACATGCGTAATTCAAAACCCTGACTACGGGCTAGATATTATGAACACTATAGTTACCATCGATAGGATGCGTTGCTAGGATCCAAGTTAACTTCCTGTAGGAGATTCAAAGAATAATCCAGTTGCTGTCTGACTATCTTCCACTACGGTTCAGTTTGAAGGAGCTCACACTCACCAGAAATTTCAAGTGTTTCGGAAGTGGCAATCAATATGCCTAGAGTTCGGTCTGAAGTAGGGAGATACTCGAGAGCGCTGCTTGAATCAATGGAGTTCCCAAAACATTCGGGTGCTTCAAGCAGCAGGCGGTCCGTAGGCCGTCCTCCTTCATCGGGGAGGTTACACATGGATAATCTACGATCATCGACTCCGCCGAATGATATGGCGGGGAGCCAAAAAGCAGCGACAGTGGAGGATATATCCCGCTTGCTCGACATGAAATTATCTTCGGCGCAGCAACCGCTTTTGGATCGTATAGCGAGCCTGGAGTCACACAATGTGTCGTTGTCGCCATGTTCGGCGCAACAAGCAGGCGGGACGGAAATGTTATCGGATGACGTCACAGAGGTTGATGGAGTAACAGTAGTCCGCACGACCAAAAAATGGAAAGTTTGTCCGGCTAGGTCGTGCGTGGGCTGCGGTGGTCATGATGACAAGGACACTGGGTCAGGTAATGCCATTTCTCTAAATACTAGTATTGCATCGTGCGTTCTGCACGCAACCAAGCCGTCGCATGACTGTAGTTGTAGCAGAAAGCGTGCGCATACCAAGGGGACAGTAAATAGTGACTCTGATACTGATGACGGGATGATGACGGAGCTTATCCGGTTGGTGGGAAAGAAGGCAAAGAGAGGAAAAGTTGTAAAATTATTGCCGCACAAGTACGTCATTCGCGACGAAAAGAAAGGTAAAGTCGGATTAGGTGACTCAAAATGGTTTGAATACTTGTCGGCGATAAGGCGCATGATCAAACGGGGTGACGTACCAGATGCCTGGGTTCCGAAGCTGGAAAATCATATAGATTCGATCTTGGAGTTGGCGCACAGTTATACCTGGCAAACTTGCCTCGAGTATAGTGAAAAGATATTTAATATGATAGCAGATAAAAGATTACCGGACGAGTGGGACGACGAAGCTAAGATCATCGATGTACGTCGGGATGTCTGTGGACTAGGTCAGCGTGTGTCAAAAGTAGTTGCCAAACCAGCACGTGATAGTACGTCGGGTGATTATAACAGGGAGTTAGACGGCCGCCCGTGTATAATATGGAATAGGGGCCGGTCCTGTGGACATGTTGATGACCATGGAGAGGGCGACAATAAGTATCTACATATCTGCTCTTACTGCGCGTACAAGTTGAAAAGGAAACGTGTGCATAAAGAGGCTGACTGTAAATCTAAATTACGTGCAAAAGACCCCGCAGCAGATACTACCACGCAGTCAAAGGTTTTTTAGAAGACAGTCGACACGGGGCTGTCGTTGATGTTACGACCACAATGGTGGCGGTATCCGACACGGAAGTCAGAGACGGTGGTACACATGATGTTCAAGACCTCATCAAGATGACGGATAGCCCAGCCAGAGTTGGGACTGAACAGGTCGGTGAAGAGTTGTTGACGGTTCCTTGTTCTCATTTACATTTGGTGAACCCTGTTCCCCTTCCTTGTAATACTGCTCTGCCTATTGTTAATCGAGGAGTAAAATTTGTGCGTACTGATCGGTTAAAGGGTGCTTCAGATTTAAAGAAGACATGGTTTAATGACAATGGGTATGCTTACCCGTACTGTTTATTTAATCGCTCTAAATTGGTTTGGTATAATAATCGTATGAGGAAATTGGTTAATGCATCGCAGCTAGCACAGGAAGGGCAACCTAAAGCCAATGTAGGTTTGAATCGTCCCTCAGCTCGGTCACCATTGAGACCTCGCGGGCACCTGGCTGGGTTCCATCGGCGCGGTTGCCATGGTGCCGTGTCAACGTCGCGATCTGCACCACTTTCCTCCAACAGTTTACATCCATTGATATTGGCATCTCAGCACTGTGGCCCCACAACCACCGATGGGGGCTGTCGTTTTCCCATCATGGATGGCCCTGTGCCTCCATATGCTTTCAGCTCTGACTCTAATGCTAGTCCTGTCACTGGCTTAGCTAAGGATCTCTCTCTGCCTTCACCTATATGCCAAAATTCTTTACCTAAGTTGACAGTTGAATCACTGCCTGTTGTTGATGATGTTACTAGTGATCAGTTGCTTGGTGGTGAACGTCTTTCTGTTAGTAACATTTCGGACATTAATGGTCTTAACTGTGGTTCCACTGCCACCGGCGGGGGCTGTTGTTTCGCCGCCTTGGAGGGCTCCATGCCTCCAAAATCTTTCTTTCAAAATAAGATACGGGTGCCACATGGTATGGTGGCCCCCGATGTTAGTTTACATGTTGATTCTACGTTAGAAAATTCAAAGTTACTTGTTAACCCACTCGTTGTTATAAATGATTCATTTAATAGTTTAATTAATAATACCTGTATCACTGCTGGTTGTTTGAATGATCCATTACTTGATGATAGTGGCGATGAATTCTGTGAGAAGTCACCAGTTGAGTGTCGGGAGCATGTGCTCAAGTCTTGGCCGAACCTAACATATAACTGTGATTTATTTCTGAACTATGCAGCGATCTACGCTGCGGTTAGAGCGACTGGCCTCCCAAATTATTTAGAGGCCAGGATTCCAGTACCTTCCGGCTTGCTTATTCATAACTGGAAAAGTCTGCTCCCAGACTATGAGGATAAACGTTTAATAGATTTCCTAAATTATGGCTGGCCCGCTAACTTTACTGGTGACTTCACCCCTATTGCTACTTCCTGTAATCATACGTGTAATGAGAAAGATTTGTTCTGGATTGATGAGTATGTCCGCACTGAATTAGCCCATGACGCACTGCTGGGTCCGTTTAACGATTTACCTTTCACTCCCTGGGCGCAAATTAGTCCTATCATGACCCGACCAAAAAAGAACACTGACGAACGTAGGATTATAGTCGATTTAAGTTATCCTAGAAGGGGTGGTGTAAACGCTGGGATAGTGAAAGGTTTTTATCAAGGCGAGAAATATAAGTATAATTTACCTACTATTATGTCCCTTGCTAGAGAGGTAACTCGCCTGGGGAAGATGTGCTATATGTGGTCCATAGATTTGGCGAGGGCGTACAGGCAATTAAGAACCTGCCCCTTAAGCGTGCCGTTATTTGGGATTAAAGTAGCTGGACAATTTTATTTCGACAAGGCTCCCCCTTTCGGCTGTAGAACATCTAGTATGGCGTGTGCCCGGACCACAGCAGCAGTGGTTCACTTAATGAGGGAGCATGGGTTCTTTACGTTGTGTTTTCTGGATGATTTTGTGGGGGTTGAAAGTACGTTAGAGAGAGCACAACAGGCATACGAGCACATCTTAAGCTTAACGGAAACTTTGGGTTTAAAACTTTCGGCTAAGAAATGTGTTCCCCCGGTGCGTAAATTGATATGGTTGGGATATGAAATAGACTCAGATCAGATGATAGTGAGAATTCCAGATGAGAAATTGTTAGACATATTGGTAGAGTGCCAGAAATGGAAGATTGGGGCTTACGTGACAAGGAAAAATGTTCAGAGACTGGTGGGTAGACTGCAATTTATTTCGAAATGTGTTATGTCATCTAGAGTATTTATGAATAGAATTCTTGCTTTTCTTAGATTATGTCCATTTTCAGGGAAGGTTAGCGTTAGTCAGGATTTAGTAAGGGACATAGCTTGGTTTTTGAGGTTCGCAGAAGGGTCTAATAGGCTAGTATTGCTAAAACACTTTCCCAAGAACAAGTGGATCATTGAATGCGACTCATCACTGCTTGGTGGGGGAGCATTCAGTGCGAAAAATGTTTATTCTGAATTGTATACCGATGATTTCTTAAACAATGGTTTCCATATCGCGCAGTTAGAAGCGATCAATCTTGTGGTCGCATTAAACAATTTGGCGCCGTTCGACATGCAAAATTACCTTATTATTATCAACACTGATAATGCTGCTTCCCAACAGGTGCTGTCTTCTGGTTCTGGGAAGGACCCCGTCTTGTGCGCGTGCGCCAGAGAAATTTGGCGATTCGCAGCGATCCATTCATGTGACGTTCAAATCGTGCACAAGGCGGGGACCGACCTGGTATTGGCGGATGCCCTTAGTAGGTTGTATTTTGATGCTAAGTCTAAATTATTGGCTGACCGAATTTGTCAGGAATGACTGTTGACTAGAGTACATGTTTCTCATACTAATGATATACTTGATTTGTTCTTATAAATATTTTCTGCAAAGTTGATAATCGTCTGTATTTGGCTTTATCAACTTGCAGATAGTAATCACGCAGTAGTGAATAGGCTTAGCGTGTATTATACGGCGGGATTGTCAGGAGGCACGTGGAGAAATAAGAGGGTACAATTTAAGGAATATTTACAGTTCTGTAAACGACTTAATGCTAACCCTAAGCGACCACAACTTAAAACGGTAATGTTGTATGCTTTATATCTAAATGATAAACTTAAAACAGCAGGGGCGATTAGAAACTATATGAGCGGAGCCAGGTCATGGGTCAGACTGTTAAGGGGGAACTGTGAAGCGTTTGACTGCTATGCAGTATCGATAGTTAAGTCTGGTATGTTTAGATTAAAAAATAATGTGGTAGTTAGAGCATTTCCGTTGAAGATTAAGCATATTAAGTTGATCATATTAAAATTTAGAAAAATTGGTAAAGATGGCTTTGTTTTGATTGCTGCCTTGTTAATAGGTTATACATGCTTACTAAGACAGTCAAATTTATTTATTTCTGAGATACTGGAGGATGACGGTCACACGCTGCTCGGGGAAGATATCAAGGCACACGATACACACGTGACGATAACGGTTAGAAGCACAAAAACCAATACCAGACCTGAAGCTGTCTACAGTGTTGAGCTTCCGCGCGTACAGAATTCCGCATTCTGCCCTGTGCATGCATGGAATGAGTACAATCGTCACTTCCCAGTACATAAGGGAGCCCCAGCATTCGTAATGTCGAACGGGGCTCCATTGACTGGTCGACTATTCACTAAGTGCTTGCAAGTCGCTTTGGAAAGCCGCGCACTGCCCCTGGTGGCCACTGGTTACAGGCCATAGCTTGCGCCGAGGGGGCGCGCAAGAATATGCAAGATTGGGAATGTCACTTGAAGGCATAAGAACACTGGGACAATGGAAATCGAACAGTGTTTATAATTATGTGAATAAAACTTTATTCAAAAGGGGACCATTAGATCTCCTGTCCCAATTTGGCTGAGATCTAATGGTCCATTAATTTCCCTATGTTGCATGATGTTGTGTGTAATGATAGTCTGAGTGTGTGTGCCAGAAAATGTGAGTGGCTGGTGTGACCGTGATCCATCATCTAGCTGATGCCCAATGTCTTCAATTTTCAAGATTCACCAACAGCTGACCGCCAAGAAAACATTGATTACTGTCTATAATGATAACTTTAATATTATGAGACCTGCGAGACCTGCACATAAGTAATGCGTACATAATTTAGCCTTTATGTTCACGGTTGTACTACCTGTGAACCTAGAAATAGATAAAAGCAAATAATCTCATCTGTGCTGATGAGAAACAGCTTAAAGTAATGGTGTTCAATAAGTGATAGGACTAGTAGGCTTGCTGTAAAATTTATTAAGCCTGATTAATAAATTTATTAGCCCAAAAAAGTTATTATATGTGTCTGGTTTTGAATTGTATATGTTGCCGGTAACATGCGTAATTCAAAACCCTGACTACGGGCTAGATATTATGAACACTATAGTTACCATCGATAGGATGCGTTGCTAGGATCCAAGTTAACTTCCTGTAGGAGATTCAAAGAATAATCCAGTTGCTGTCTGACTATCTTCCACTACGGTTCAGTTTGAAGGAGCTCACACTCACCAGAAATTTCACCATCCCACCCACCCTTTATATAACTATTTCGTTTGTGATAGGGCTGAGATCTAATGGTCCATTAATTTCCCTATGTTGCATGATGTTGTGTGTAATGATAGTCTGAGTGTGTGTGCCAGAAAATGTGAGTGGCTGGTGTGACCGTGATCCATCATCTAGCTGATGCCCAATGTCTTCAATTTTCAAGATTCACCAACAGCTGACCGCCAAGAAAACATTGATTACTGTCTATAATGATAACTTTAATATTATGAGACCTGCGAGACCTGCACATAAGTAATAAGTAATGCGTACATAATTTAGCCTTTATGTTCACGGTTGTACTACCTGTGAACCTAGAAATAGATAAAAGCAAATAATCTCATCTGTGCTGATGAGAAACAGCTTAAAGTAATGGTGTTCAATAAGTGATAGGACTAGTAGGCTTGCTGTAAAATTTATTAAGCCTGATTAATAAATTTATTAGCCCAAACAAGTTATTATATGTGTCTGGTTTTGAATTAGATATAATTTTTGGCTTTCTAGTGATGTATTCCAATATGTAAACAACCCAAAACTCAGTGTTCCACAACCATATTTGTGAACCTGGACCTTAATCCTATATGAAAATCGACCTTAGAAATTAAACCGGGGCTCGAATGAAGTATTTAACCACCATAGCCCGATCGAGGTAAGCTCTCCAACCTGGTCCATACTAAAGCTATTTTCGCCCATATTTAGACTACGTTGTCGTTCACCCGTGTACTACAAGTACCGGGTGACTCTTTTATCTAATATTGCCACATAGTCTGGTCTGTTAGGGGAAGAATTGTGCAGATTTGTCTACAAGCATGAAATTTGGCACACTTGTAGTTTGTGACCTGCTGAATTCAAATCTGCCGGGAGCCAGAGCCAATTCTCAATGGGGGTCGCCATATTGGACAATTAAAAATGGCTGCCACAAAAAAAAAGATTTTTAAATTACGTTACAAATCAAAACACTTTGCTAGGGTTTTGTACCTCAGGGATTCTAAATCTGATGTCTGTTTGACAGTAGCCTTGACAGGAAATGCCATATTGGAAAATCCAATATTGGTGCCTGTAAAAATCGAATGTTGCATAACTTTGACACTTTTAGTCATAGAATCACAATCATAACCTCTATTTTGTAGGTTTTGTATATCAAGGATTTCAAATTCTAGTGTTCAGAACTCACTTAAGAAACTACGGTGTCTTCTGGTCCTCAGAAGTCTCCTTGTTGCATAATATGTGAGGGACAGGACCAAAAGAATCTACGTATAGTTGAAACATATAATGTAGACACAAACGTAAAGACCTGGGCTCAGAGCACCAACAATTTCCAGCTTCTGGGCAAACTGATTGCCCAGGCAGCTGATGCCCACACTGGTGACGCTTACTACCACCTACAGTGTTACTTGCACCTCAGAGACTCAGCTCGTGCTGAGGATTGCAGAGCATCTGCAGGTCCTCCTGCCCTTCACTTCAATTCAGTTGCCATTGCGCAAATTGTTGCTTTAGTCGAGGACTCTGACTCAGTCTTCAAACTGTCTGCTTTGCGACAGTTCTCTAGAACACTTGTGGAGGAACAGGGAATTACATGTTCTGCTACCAGGGAACCACATGCCACACGGTTCAAGGAGTATCTTCTGAAGCTGCTTCCTGAGTGGACAGAGTTCTCCAAGGGCAAGGAAGTCTATATCTCTAGCAACCAGAAGGTTGGAGTTATACTAGCTGTAGCCCAAAAGTTACAGATAGGTCAGGATGATGCTTTGTTGTTGATGCGAGCAGCAGTAATACTTAGGAAATGCTGTCTCCAGAGGCAAGAACCATTTACTGGTTCTTTTGCCTCTGATTCCCTGACAGCTCCCTTCCCTGGACAGCTGAGAAGCTTCCTCAACATCCTGCTTCAGGGCCCCTCAATCTTGCGAGAACAGAGCAATGAGGATTTGCAGGCACAGGTACTAGGCAGGGCAAGAGTTGCAAGCGCCATTGCTCAGCAGATTATTTATAATACCTGCAGTGGTTCACATCATCCCACAAAGTACAGCAACATCCGTCACAACAAAGAACATGAGACCCCTTTCCCTTTGTACCAGGGCCTCAAGCTGCATGGTGAGGGTAGACAGAAGAAAGCGATCCATAATGCCAATACCTTTGGGGTTTCTGTGTCTTACCGTCGTGTTTTGGAGATGAGGCGATCCATGGCACGAGCGGTGGTCAAACAGTTTGTCCAGGATGGAGTTGTGCTGGCCACAAACATCCATAGTGGGGTCTTCGTGACCTTTGATGTAGACAACTTTGATAGCAACAACCAAGGTACCTTCTCTAGGGATGAGTTCCATGGGACAGCAATCAGCGTGACAAACCACCTGTCTTGGGACATCCAAGGAGTACAGCGACCCTCTATCCAGCTGGATCCTACAGACACTTCTGTACCACAACTTCCTGAATCCTCCGCAGTGGTTCAGCCAGCTGAATTCTCAAGAATTGATTTGCATGTACCATGTAGGCCTACTCCAGGTCTCAATTCTCGGCCATCTCATCTGCTACACGGAGCCAAAGTCAAGGATGAGTCCTGGATGGCACAGGTGTCCACAGTGCTTAAACAGGACACATTGCCAGAAGGTGAAGTCATCACCTGGTCAGGCTACAACTCCCAACTCATGAGTGATGACTCTGTGAAACCTAAGGCAGTGATAGGGGTTCTACCTCTGTTCCCTGACACAGCAGCCACACCTTCTATGATGAAACATGCAATGCATCTCACAATGCAAGGCACAGAGGCCCTCAACCCTGGTCAAACTCCTGTGCTTGGTGGTGACCAGTCTCTGTATGCCATTGCTAAGCAGCTGCAGTGGTCATTCCCTGACACAATGGGGGAAGATAAGCTGGTCCTGATGATGGGCGCTCTACACATAGAGGACAAAATGCACCTGATGATTGGTAAGTTGCTGCGAGACTCTGGGTGGAGCAACATTCTTACTCAGGTGCAGGTCCTCACATCTGGCCGTGCCCAGTCTGTGTTTGATGAGCATCATATAAAGCGCACTCGCTATGCTCACCAGGTCTCTATCATGGGTCTGTATCTCCTCAAACAGAAGTCATACTCCAATTACTGCTCTGGTGTTGAGGGACCACCTGAGTCTCTAGAGATGTGGGCTCAAAGGTCCAGAACTCACAATCCCATGTTCATGTTCTGGTCTACCATCGTGGACCTGGAGCTCCTAATGTGCCGATTCATCCGTTCTCTCCATGAGGGAGACTTCCTGCTGTATGTGCAGGTCTGTGATGAGCTGTGCTCCTGGTTCCATGTGATGGGCCACACAAACTATGCTCGTTGGCTACCAGTGCGTGTGTGGGATATGGTCCAGTTGCCTGAGAAGCACCCACAGTTGTATGCTGAGTTTCTCAAGGGGAACTTTGTTGTCCAGAGGTCACCTCACAAGTTCAGCCTCATTGACAAGGACCAATCGCATGAGCAGTCAAACAAGAACCTTCAGGCCCATGGTGGTGCAGTTGGTCTGTATGAAAACCCTGAGGCACTCACTCTTTTCATGCTAGCAGGTCCCGACTGTTCTTGATGTATCGAGGAGTTTGAGGCTGTGTTGGAAACTGCAAGCTCATGCACTGCCCATCACGAAGAAGCAAGTGCTTTGCAGACTAAGTACAAGGAAGATGTTCTGTCATTTGTGGAGATAGTTGAACAGCTAGGTAATCCCTTTGACAATGACCATGAGCTTTTGGCTCTACACACACAGGAGGGCATGAAAGATGAAGTTGTTGCATCGCTTGCCCAGCTTCATAACCTTGGTAAAGATCTGCATACCAAGTTTGTAACACAGACTCTAAATAACAGGACACTTTGCCAATAACAATCACTATCAAACGACAAAATGTCCTCACATTTGCCAATCGCCCTGTTACCACAAAAAAGGAGGCACATCAGGCAGTGCTCAGAGAAACTCAGTCTCGACCTGATGCAGACATGGAAGAGTTCTTTTGGTATGAGAATCAGAGAGAACCACCTAGTCTCTCCAACCAAGGATCACTCAGGTCTGGCAAAAAGTCTGACATTCTAGAGCACCCAAAGGCACCCACTGGTCGCTCAGCTGCAGCCAAAGCAGCCACAGTTGTGGTACTTGACATGGCAGCTGTTGTCCACATGGTGCGGCCGACCTCAGCACACACATTCACTGATTATGTGTCACAGCATTTGGTGCCATTTCTGGAGTCACAGGTAACTCCAACTGTCACACGGGTAGATGCTGTCTGGGAGACCTACCCAGAGGACAACCTCAAAACCATGACACAATATCGTCGTGGCTCAGGCCCACGTACCAGGATTGGGGATGGTCAGACCTGTATTCCAAAGCAGGACTGGAACACTGGGTTCCTCAAGAATACTGACAACAATAGGGAACTGTCCCCTTCCTGAGTGCACAGCTTGTGAAGCAGGATCTGGGTGGGAGGCTTCTCCTCAGCACCAACAATGAGAGTCTTCTCTGACAATGACGTGTCTGGTCTTCAGCCATGTAACCACATTGAGGCTGATACCAGGATACTGCTCCATCTTGCCCATGCAGCACAGCAACACCACCAGGTTGCATTGGTCTGCACAGTCGACAGTGATGTGGTCATCCTGGCCATTCACTTCTTTTCATCACTGGGGATGTCCGAGTTGTGGGTCTGTCTCGGCAGTGGGAAGAAGATGCGTGACATTCCTATCCACACTCTCTCTGCCCAGCTTGGACCATCAAGGTGCCTGGCACTGCCACTATTCCACACGGTCACAGGCTGTGACACTGTGTCACACTTCCTGGGATGTGGCAAGAAGTCAGCCTGGTCAGCCTGGCAGAGCACACCAGGACTGACATACACCATTGTTGCCCTCACCAGTGAACCCCTAGAGTTGAACCCACAGTCCCAGCACATGCGCACTCTAGAACGCTTTGTTGCAGTCCTATACAGCAAGGGCTGTGGTCTGGAAAGAGTCAATGAGGCTAGGCTTTGACTCTTCACAAGTGGGAAGAAGACACTGGAGGCCTTACCAGCAACACAAGCTGCTCTGTATCAACACATCATAAAAGCAATGCTGCAGGCCAGCTTCTTCTGGAGTCAGGCAACGTCTGTCCACCAGGACATCCCTGACTTCCATGACTGGGGGTGGCACAAGGACAGCACTGGTGGGTGGTTGCCCTTCTGGACAACCTTTGAGGACAGCAGCAAGGCCTGTTCCATCCTTTTGCAGTGTGGCTGTGCGAAGTCATGCACAGGGAACTGCAAGTGCTGCAGAGCTGGCATTCATTGCACAGGTTTGTGCAAATGCGAAGGAGGATGTGTGAACAATGAGGATTGATGAATCAGTGTCACACCAGTCACAGCATGTGATATAATTGATACATTTATTGATTGATTGATTTACTGCCTTTTTCATTGGATAGTGTTTGCTTGATGGTTATTAGCCTGATTTTGTTGATCAATAAAGGATACCTATGAAAAGACATTTTACGTATGATTCCATTACTTTAAGTGTCAAAGTTATGCAAAATTCATTATAATATTACAATTTATTTTGGCGAGTGTTAAGATTACTGTCAAACAGACATCAGATTTAGAATCCCTGAGGTTTCAAAACCCTAGCAAAGTGTTTTGATTTGTAACTGTATGACTTCTTCTTGGCAAGTAATGTAAAAATCATTTTGTTGGTGGTGGCCATTTTGAATTGTCCAATATGGCGACACCATTGAGAATTGGCTTTGGCTCCCGGCAGATTTGAATTCAGCAGGTCACAAACTACAAGTGTGCCAAATTTCATGCTTGTAGACAAATCTGTACAATCCCTCCTTAAAATCCCCCTAACAGACCAGACTAACAGAGTTGGTGAAATGAGCGAGAATGCAAAAAGACAAGATGGCGGCCAGAGAACGGCGTCGATTTCACTTTTAAATCTGATTAAACTAGATACCATATTATATTTTTCAACTCAAAGGTAGCGGGCTATCAATAAGACATATGTAAAGAATAAATGTTGCTTCTTAGATTGTGAAATTAGGCTCTCATTTCCTTAACCCGCTTTTTCGACCGTTTTTATATAGGGTTGGTATTCACCCGTGTACTGCGAGTACGGGGTGAATACTTTATCTAGTGGTGAGGATGCTCTGTTCAGTTTTCTCATGTGCAGTAATGAGTTTGAATCTGCTGGCGTTAGCTGGGTGTATCCTGGAATCTGTGGTTCCTCTGGTATTGTTGTTAACACCTTGTCAACCTGCCTTTTGAATGATTGTACACTGCAGTTTGATTGATTTCTAATCAAATGTAAGCTGGCATTGTATTGAAGAGCTGTACTCCTCAGACAGAAAGACTTCCTTCCCACAGTGTTCTTGTTGATTGTGAGGCTTTTGTATTTATTGCCGGTACCTTACCAAGTCTACCATATCTTTTTGAATGATACGTTGTTATGCCATAGTTTGGTACTTTGCCTTCAATCATTTTCCAGGTGTATATAATTTGATATCTCTCACATCGACGTTCAATGGAGTAGATCTTGAGGAATTTTAGCCTGTCCCAGTAATCAAGGCTCTTGGTGTCTTCGATATATGAAGTGAAGCTGCATTGTCAGCTGTCCTTTAGAAGTGGGTATCCACAGTTGTGAACAGTAGTCTATCCGTGGGAGTATTATGGAGTTCCACAAGGTTTTCATTACACCAGCTTCTCTTGACTTAAATGTACGAAGTGCCCATCCACTATATTTTCTGGCTGTTTGGCATACATAGTCTATCTGTTCAGTGAATTTGAGGTTGCTTCCCATGTATACACCAACGTCTTTCACGCTATTCTTTTCCATAATTTTCTCTCTTAAGGGGTTTGTGTAAGTTGTACTCATCTTTAGGTCTTGGGTTGTGCCAAATCGTATTAGCTCAACTTTCTTGTCATTGAACAGCATATTGCTTGAATGTTGCCAATTGTGAATGGTTTCCAGGTCTTTTTTGGAGGGCCTCCCTCATGACTCTTGTGTCATCTGCAAAAGAAGAGATAGTACTTGTTGGTTTTCATCAATTTCAGAGATCAAGACAAGGAACAGGAATGGTCCAAGTACTGTGCCTAGAATTATACCTAGGTATTTCACAGAAGGGACTCTTTTTATTGTGTTATTGTTTATCTTTATTTTGTTTAGGTAATCAGGAATGGTTGTATTTCTGCTTTTAAATATTGCGTAGCATGTTTTATTCAGGTTTAATGTTAATTTGTTATCATTGCACCATGTAAATATATCTGAAAGGAATGTTTTAATTGAATGTTTTAGTTGTCTGGGTGAATTTGAGGTTATGAAGCCATTGGTATCATCTGCAAATAACCTTGTTTTGACATCTTGTTTTGTACATTTGACTATATCATTTGTGTAGATCAAAAATAGGAGAGGTCCCACGACAGAACCTTGGGGAACATCATGGCTGACTGAGTTTAGCTTGGATCGTTTACTGTTCATGTATGTAAATTGCTTTCTCATCGTCATCATCATGCTGTCGGTCGCGATGCAACAAAGACTGCTTTCATTACTTGACTGCCGCTCTCCATTTAGCTCTCTGCTGTGAGAGTGATGTCCATGAGTCGGTCTTAATGTCTCTCAGCTTCAGGTTTCTCTTGATGGTATCCTTGAACCAGAGACGAAGCCGCCCTCTCTTTCTGTAACCAGAAGACAGTTGAGAATAGAGGATTTGCTTTGGTAGCCTGTCTGATGACATACTCATGAGGTGTCCAGTCCACCGGAGATTCTTTTTGATCAGAAGATCTGTCCGTTTGAGTATTTCCTTATTTGTCCTTATTTGTCAATTTGTCCTTCCAGGTTAGCCTCATGATTGAATGCAGATGTTGCATCATGAAGGCATGTAGCTTTTTCACCTGTTGTCTGTACACTGTTCAGGCCTCGGCTCCGTATAGTAGGGTGGATAGCACGATTGCATGGGAGATCTTGCCTTTGCCCTGCATGGAACACATGGTGGTTGTTCCAGAGTCTCTGGTGTAGTCAGCCGAAAGATGCGCTAGCCTTGGCCATCCTCCTCTGTATTTCAGCATCAATGCGTCCATCACTTGATATAGTACTTCCGAGGTAGGTGAATTCTGGAACAGAGTTCAGCTTGTTTCCGTCAACCAAATACACTGTTGTGGAATGAATACGAAGGAATAATGTGGTTACACATTTTTATTTCTATAAATTTAACTAAAAATCTGTATCAAAATGGGGTAAGGCCATATCATTTAAAATAACATCAAAATCTGTATCGGATACCGGTAACTCGTATCTATCATGTGGCTGGTCTGTCTCAGGTTGGACAGAATATTGGGTTGGGTTACATACAACACCTCAGATGTACAGGGATCCCATTTCTCAATGAAATGACCCCCCACGCCCACACTCCCGTGCAGAAGGTTGGGAGTTTGATTCCCGGGCCGAGTCAAACCAAAGACTTACAAAATTGGTGCTTGTCGCTACCTAGCCTCGTGCTAGACATTATTGGGATAGGGCAAGGACTGATTAATACAGTGTCAGGATAATAGCACTATTAAGTCACCATGCATGCGCACTGTCTGTCACAAGTCGGTGTGCGTCCTGATATGACCTTAGATGTTGCCAGGACATAACATTAACAAAGAAAAGAAAAAGTATGTTCCAACACAGTGCATTGGTCGGTGTCGATCCTGACATGTCTTTAAATATTGCCTGGACGTAAAGCTCCAACAACAACAAACAACAAAAAATAGCAAGGAGTCATCTGGGGTGGTGTGGTGTTGTCACATGATCTGATGTATTACGATGGAACATTGCTACAGTTACTTTTAACAAAGAAAATCAACGTTTTCCCTCTACATGTGTTTCTGAATAATCACTGTAGGTAAATTATGCAATGAAATTGTACTAACAAATATGTTCATTACAGCAAATATATTTCCTGTATGTAGCTACTATTATACCTAAGATTTAATCTCCCGAGTTAGTGTGAATGTGGTTGTGTATTTACTTATGTCATGGTGTATAGTGTATTATTTATTGGGCATGGATGCTTGCCCGGGACTACCACCTAGCGGGCATCCAGCTTTAACTAAACCTGATATTTGGGTTTTAGCCATGATGTGGTGGTGGTTGTTGGCTTAGGCTGAGTTCAGTTTTAGTTGCGGTTATCTCAATGGGCATGATATTAGTGTATCATGTTGTAACAGGGGGCTGGTTAATTAATGTAGGGTCTACTTAATAGGTTCTTGTTAATGTTGTTTGAGTTGATGATATATGACAGTTAGACAAGGATCAGTGACAGCTGAGCGTGGTCAATAGTAGATAGTGTCACCACTCACATATTGGTAATCGGGTATTGACATTAGCTGCAGTTGGTGTTTGGGTGATCAAGCGAAGGCCCAAGCCAGGGTCAGCATGACAAATGTACATTAAGGTCTGCTGTGAATGTGCCATATCAGGCGTACCAGTTCCAAAGGTTGAGCCCAGCCCTTCCATCCGCACAAAGCTCATGCTGACCGGCTCCATCAGCACCATGAATTGAGGTGCACAGCAGTAGTATTTAAATATTTGTCCATCAATTTCTAACATACAAATATCAAGGGGTGTTACCTGTGGGATCGGGTCAGAGGTCTATCCTTAGCATCTAGGCATGATTATATACAGTTTGAAACAAAGTTGTTTACATAATAGTGCTTTGGTTGTGCTTGAAAGTAGCCACAGCAACAAGGGCACATGCACAAATAGCCTGGCATCCATGCATAGTGCTCTCAGGCATATACATTACACATGAAGGGTAGAGCACAAGGAGAGATTAATAAATCTGACAGGGGAGTTTGTGCTTCTTGAGTCATACCAGTCAAGTTTGCACTGGCAGACCATGCATATAGAGGGCAGTCAATAGGCAATTTGATTCCAAAGGAGAATCAAGGTGTACAGTAGTTGTACATAAGTAAGTAGTGCAGAAAGTCAATCAATTTATGCCCATCATATAAATAATAACCTGCAAACATAAAACAATGTGGCCTGTGGGCCAGGTCAGAAGTCACAGTGCTTGCCAATAACATATAGAGCATTGAGTCCATACAGATGGGATCAGAGTCATAGACAGTATTGTCTTAGTTGCACCCAGTGGTAAGTTCAGGTGCCACCATTGATGATCACAAACATAAGGGAATATACACACAGAGTTTGACATATATGAGTGTGTGTATCTAGGCGCATACACTGATCATGCATGCTGGTTATACATGTAAAAGTCAGTTAAATAGGTAATTGGCAGATTAGAACTCAAGTAAGGTTTGGATCAGCAGACTACATAACACAAATAGTAGATTGCTGATGCACTTAGTAGACTAGTCTACTTGCTGTTACAGAGTCCAGTGATTGAGATGATGGGTCAGTGAGTTGTGGTCATGACGATCCTGATGCTGCACTCCCGGAGTCCTGGCGCTGGTAGCGGTGTCATACAGGGGGGGGCGATCTTTTCTGGCCTTGGCATTGGCAATGGTGACAGGCAGTGACACCGGCGACGGGCAGCTGTGGTGGTGATCGTCATTGCTCATGAGCATGCTCTACTGGATGGAAAGTGGGAGAACATTGGCAGTATTTTGATTCTAGATTGCCTAGATTGCAACCATATAATGGAATATGATGGAAGCTCAAGAAGTACAAGTGTGAATTTTTTTTTTTTTTATTAATTCTTTTGTAAACCAACAACACGGGCGGAATTACAAGTACATAGTTGATAGAAGCAGTCAAGTACTAGTTGTTAAGATAGTGTTGTATCCTACCAGTACATAGTGGATTAGAATATCTAAATAGTAGCTGGTAAGGTAGTGCAAATGAGAATTTATTTTATTTTATTTTTATCTTTATTATTATTATTTTTTAAACAGGCGTCATTACAACTGTACGATTGGAACAGTCAAATGCTGGTTGGCAAGATAGTGCTGCATATGCAACAGTTACACAGTAGATTGGGACAGTTAGGAGCTAGATGGTGGAGGTTAGTTTGATTTCTACTTGGTTAGTCTGGTATATCTAGGCTACCACACCTGTTTCATTTACAAATGTAATTGCTTATCCTAATGTAGGCAATAATTCGATAGCAACTCAAAGCACCCTAAGCTAGTGGGAATTGCACTAGGTTTCTGATATCTTCACCAGTGTTTCACCACAATGCTCTTTGATTGCACTAATCATGTTGTTTACCTTTGCTTGAGAGACTAGTAAGGAGTGGAAATTGCACTAAGCTTCTGATGTCTTCACCGGTGTTTCACAACAATGCTCTTTGATTGCGCTAACCATGCTGTTTGCCTTTGATTGACAGACTGGGAAGGTGTCAACTGTGACATCAATATGAAAGTGTGCTCAGACTTGAGCTGTCAGAATGGTGCGACGTGCGTGGAGGATGTTGACGGGAATATGTGTCAGTGTGTGCAGAACTACGTCGGTGAGTGAAGTATAGTCTATCGAGTGTCAACAATTCAATTCAAATTCACTTTTATTCCATGATACACAAAATTGTTTGCATGTGCTTACAGGAAATTCAAAAATTGTAAGCACAGAATAGAAAAGTGTGTTTTATAACAGATTTAGTATGGACAAAAATGATGCTATGAGAAATTATTTGCATGTACTACAGTGTAGCTAATTCCTGATATAGTATATTTCTCCAGTGATTTATACAACAGTGATGTGTATAATGTATCACTATTTATAATACATTGTAATAATGCATTGCTCGATTTTACTAAGCACATAATTCAACTATGTACATTTTTTCCATGATCAGGATTCACATGAAAAAAACTACTAGCACCCCCTATTCATTAGTTGATAATAATATGAATATGTTATTGCATGATCCACATAATTGTGCAAAAGATTCTAATTACAATGTAGTTGACAGTGCCCATTTCTAAACTGATTCTTCCCAGCAATATGCTGAAATTGTCACAAAGGGGCTGTTTTTATGAATAGATTTAACAAGATCTTTCCACTGCTACTGTTACCTATTGAAAATTGATCTTAAATTTGCAGAATCCCATGATGTTGAAAGTCTGCCATATTATGAGATAAATATATTAGGTTCAGCGCTATAAGGTATAATGTGTTGTAGGTTAGAGTATCTTTTATTAGAGATGACTAAATTGGGAGAGCACCCCGGCCTTCACCTTCACGCGCGCTACAAAGCGTGACCTAGTTTCCCATGGAAGCGTGACCTACAAAGCGTGACCTAGTGACCTAATTGCACGAGTTGCTCTTCAGGGACACTGTGAGCTGGCTGAGCCCGTCCACTACTGCTCGCCGAACATTTGACTGCATGACGGAGCCTGTACGGAGGTGGACGGTGGCTACACGTGCATGTGTCCCTGGGACCTCACCGTGGCCGATTGTGGACAGCTGCAGTACCACCTGCAGGTAACGCCCACCTGCCGCACACAGCGGATTAAAGACCCCGCCTTTACCTATGTCTAAGTCCAACCAACCAGGCTGTGCAGCGGATAAAAGACCCAGCCCCTATCTATGTCTAAGTCTGACCTACCACGCTGCACAGCAGATAAAAGACCCACCCCCCTACCTAAGTCCGACCCACCAGCCTGTGCACCAGATAAAACTTAAAAGACCCTGCCCTTACCTAGATGTCTAAGTTTGACTCACGACGCTGCGCAGCGGATAAAATACCCGGCCTTTACCTATGTCTAAGTCCGACCCTCAGGCCGCGCAGCGGATAAAAGACCCCGCCTTTACCTCCGTCTAAGTCCGACCCACCAGGCCGCGCAGTGGATAAAAGACCCCACCTTTACTTATGTCTAAGTGTGACCCACCAGTCTGCGCAGCGAATAAAAGACATCGCCCCGGTGTATGTCTAAATCCGAGCAAAAACTGAATGGTTCAAGGGCAAAAGCCAACAACGGCCATCTGGACCGAAAGGAAACCATGACTACCATGTTTGAGCTGAAGCTGCCACCATTCCGATAGTCAAATCTTGTAGCTTTTTTCACAGAAGCTGCCATAGCCCTTATGTAATTCTAGATTAGGTGTGAAAATGATGGACTTTAACTGGAAAGTATAACAATAAATTCTGTTTTACAGAAAACAACTAAAATAGATTTGTCAATTTTTGTGCCTGAACCCTTCAACTGCTTCAAATAGGAATTAAATGTGGACATAGTGATTCCTATGCGCAGTATTGATTTATATTGGAGATCGGGAGTTTGGTTCCTGGTCGAGTCAAACCAAGAAAGTGTGTGACTTTCTAGCCTGGCGCTCAGCATTAATAAGATAGGATGAGGAATGGTTAGCTCAGTTTCAGGATAATGTGACTGAGTGGGATATAAAGTTATGGTATCGGTAGCCTGGT